>JAJOOH010035141.1:0-12145 GCA_029582605.1 Solanum gracilifrons
CATAAAGAAACAATTGCTGAGACTGAAGAAATAAATATTGAGCCTGGGAAAACAGGCATTCAGAGAGGTGACACTGATAACTCCACCCTGTCTCCTAGCATGGAAAGACCAACATGCAGAGAGGTGCCTGAGTTGCATAAAGAAACAATTGCTGAGACTGAAGAAATAAATATTGAGCCTGGGAAAACAGGCATTCAGAGAGGTGACACTGATAACTCCACCCTGTCTCCTTGCATGGAAAGACCAACATGCAGAGAGGTACCTGAGTTGCATAAAGAAACAATTGCTGAGACTGAAGAAATAAGTATTGAGCCTGCGAATACAGGCATTCAGCATGAAGAAAAAGGAATTGAGCTTGAAGAAGAGCTTGAAGAAACAGAGAATCCGCAGCAAGAAACAGGAATTCAGAATGAAGAAATAAATACCGAGCCTGGAGAACCAAGAATTGAGCCTGAAATCTGCCGCCAAGCTGTAATTGACTATTGTTTACCGAAATCTCAAGACATTTCTGCCTATCAGAAGTCCTATAGAAATGGGGTGAAGATAGGGGATACAGCCCTAAAGGCTAAGAATTACCTAGTTGCAAATGGATGGAAATTAATTCCTGCTGGGAAGAATGAAAAGAGAATTCGTTACAGCTCTCCAGAAGGAAAAACTTTTCTGTCTTTTCGGGAAGCTTGCAAATGGTGTGTGAAAAAGTGGGAAGCTGAAAGCCACTTACCAGAACAAGTGTCTTCCCAGTCAGCAGTGGTGGATAAACCTCTGATCTCCCTTTTAAGGGAATCAAGAAAGAAGAGAAAGCATGCGGATGTAAAATCCAGGCCTTCTCTCAAAAAAGGAGATGGTGATATGCGATCAAGTAAAAGAGCTCGAAAGGTGGCTCTTTCTTCCTCTAATCAAATACCTCGAACAGTTTTATCTTGGTTGATAGACAAAAATGTGGTCCTGCCACGTGCTAAGGTAAAATATTGCGAAAAGAAGAATGGTAATCCAATGGCAGAAGGGCGGATAACTCGTGAAGGAATCAAATGCAATTGCTGCCAAAAAATATTTGGTCTTCGTAACTTTGAAACTCATGCTGGGAGCATCTGTAATAGACCTTCAGCAAATATATATTTGGAGGATGGGAGGTCTCTTCTCGAGTGTCAAATGCAGATGAAACACAAACATAGTATAGAAAACAAAGAGGGTAGCCATTTTACCGAAAATGACTATATATGTTCTGTGTGTCATTATGGTGGTGACTTAATACTCTGTGATGGATGCCCTTCTTCATTTCATCCTGATTGCCTTGGGGTTAAGGTATCTCTTTCATACTGTTATATTGTATTTCTTTTTCTTAATCTTCAATCAAAAAACCAATTGCTTTATTTTGCATTTGTTTAAACAGGAGGTTCCAGATGGTGACTGGTTTTGCCCATCATGCTGTTGTAAAGTGTGTGGTGACAGCAGATTTGATAAAAACAGAAAACAATTTACAGATAACACCCTTCTCATTTGTTGTCAGTGTAACCATAAATGTGAGTACCTATTTGATCTTTCTCATATGTTCCAACAATATTTTGTAATCTTTCCAGTATAATCCCGTGAAGTTTTTGAGCTCTTCTATACTGATTAATACTTGATTCCATGCAGATCATGCTCAGTGCGTGAGAAACAACGGTCTTGAAAAACTGGATGATTTTCCTGTAGGAAATTGGTTGTGCAACAAAAGTTGTAAGCTGGTAATTGAAGCGTGCTTTCCTTACAGGGCACTTTTAAGTTGTTGAGAAGTTTATAGAATGCACTTTTAGGAAATCGTGCAATGAAATGAATGCTATATTTGATTGTGAAACATAGTGATAACATGCTTAAGTAGTGCCATTTACATTTTCAGTGGATTTTTAACTGAGATATTTTATCAGACATTTTTTTTCCCAGATATGTTTGGGTATGCGTCAGCTCCTGAAGAAATCGGTTATAGTGGGTAATGATAACCTCACCTGGAGACTGTTGAAATATACAGAACCTGATGATGAGTCCAGTGTGGAGATCTATAGCCGACTTTGTGTCGCTTTGAATGTGATGCACGACAGCTTTGAACCGGTCAAAGAACGTCTCACGGGGAGAGACATCGCAGAAGATGTCATATTCAGTAGATGGTAAGATTCAGAGTTTCAAGAGAAG
This sequence comes from Solanum gracilifrons, assembly GCA_029582605.1. Lineage (NCBI taxonomy): Eukaryota > Viridiplantae > Streptophyta > Magnoliopsida > Solanales > Solanaceae > Solanum > Solanum gracilifrons. Next base: position 2,167 of record JAJOOH010035141.1, read on the forward strand.
TCAGTCTAGTATGCTGATGTTATCTATTCAGCACCATATTAGTGCTCTACTTTTAATTTTAATCATTTACTTATAAAAATAGGTCCATTGGGTTCAACTTCATATATGACTTTATTAAAAAATGGAAGGGCATTAATTATTTCAACTAAAGACAAACAAAATCTGAAATTGCAGGTCCGAGCTGAACCGGTTAAATTTCCAAGGCTTCTACACCGTACTGTTGGAAAGAAATGACGAACTCATTTCAGTAGCGACCGTAAGGTACTAGAGGGTTTTATATTCTCAGGACGAACTGCTACTAGTTCTGTTTTCCTTGTTAACTTCTCCATGATTCTAAAAGTGATAAACAAAATTTTTACATTAATTATTTACTTTTGCTGTCATTTCAAAGAGTTTATGGAGAAAAGGTGGCAGAGATCCCACTTGTTGCAACACAATTTCAGCACCGCCGACTTGGAATGTGTCGCATTTTATTTAATGAGCTTGAAAAGGTATGCATCTCTTCTTCAGTTCAGTTTTGTGGGGTTGAGGTGTACCAAAGGAACAAAAGAGGCCCCCAAGTATATTCTTTCTCATGCAGGGAAGTTTATGATAGCTTGGCTGCGGATTCGAGATTTTTAGGCTATGTATTTAGGCTGGTGACAATGGTCAGCGGTCCCAATGAGGGGTTGCTGAAGTACATTCTGTAGGAAAAGATTTATTTGGAAATATTCGTTATCTCATGGTAGAAACAATCTCAAAGGTTTCACGTTCAACTTAGTGAACTAGTGATCTTGTGCAGGCAGATGATCGTTTTGAATGTTTAATCATATATATACTTATTAACTGTTTCTTCTTTTGTTTTATTAAGCATAATGTTTTTTCTGTCCAGACACTCGCGGAATTAGGAGTTGAGAGGCTAGTATTGCCAGCTGTCCCTGGTGTCCTAAACACATGGACCACTAAATTTGGTTTCTCAGTTGTGAAACAATCAGAGAGAGCAAACTTCTTTGATTACACTTTCCTTGATTTCCAGGGTACTATAATGTGCCAGAAGATCCTTGAAAAGACCCCTGCAAAATCCCAGCAAACACATGTCGACAATACAAACAGCAAAGACAATGTTGCTGTTTCCGAGGTGTTTCAAGCGACACAAGTTGAGGGTTGTGCAACTGTGGACCAAGGACATGTGGGGTATGTTTCCTCTCTTTTTTGTTCCGCTTTGAAAGGGTTGAAGAAGAGACTAATCAGAGTGTTATAAGGTTCACATCCATGACGAATAGAAATCACTGTAACAAGAATCATTATATGTACTTTTTTTGAAACTAATCATATGGACCAGCATTCAAAATCACTCATATGGAAATCAATTATATGAACAATAAATCAAGTAGACTCAATAACTGTGTGGCATAACTATCAACGGAGGAGCTATCACACTAGATCTATCTCAAATAATCATTTACTACATTCATACATAAGGACAGCTGAGCCCAGTGCACTAAGCTCCCGCTATGTGCGAGATCTGGGGAAAGGCCAGACCACATTGCATAGGTATTTATAGGTTTTCTTCTAGCATGTACCTAGTCTATTACATGCACATAATTCAATTCCGGATTTTCTTTCATCTTCTCTAGTTCATGAACAAACTAAAACAATATATCTATCATAACTAATTTTCTATATATACATATCAAAAATTAAAAATAAAATTATCTTTCCAACACAAAGTTCACTCCTATACATACTCAGAAAATGTCATTCCATAGTAATAAATTTCTTAGTTATTGGATCCTTGTCATAATTAACCATCATTTGTAATTTTTAACAGGTTAACCAACAAGCTTGATCAACCTTAGCAGCCTACCTTGCCAGTGATCATCGCAATGATAGTGGCCTGGTAACATGCTACAAGCTGAGTCGGATAAATCGTCGTGTATAAATCAAGCTTTTTTCAGAAGAGGTAATACTCAATAGTGAGCTGGTGATTTCTTGTGGAAAAAAGGTTGAACCAGCAGAGGAGCTGTGAGTACCTATCTCCTACAGGATAGTTATTTTAAAAACCTGGATATTTGTACTCAGGTTTAATATTTAGTTTCCCTCCTTTACAAAAAGTAGGAGGGAATTTATCAAGACTATGATATATGTAAATCTGATTAGATTAGTTCAAATTGGCCTTAGCAGCTTTTGTATTGTTCCTGATAGTATCATACATAGAGCCAGATTTTCATTGGCTTTCATATATGTTGTTTTGCCTAGAACAGAGTTTATTTCTTGACTGCTAATACTAAAAAAGCGAAACTTTTGCTGAGATGCAAGTTGTACCCAAGGAGGTTTTGAAACCTCCTTGGAATGCAAGGTATGGTTAAAGTACAATAGCGGTTGTGGTCCTGTCCTTCCCCGGACTTGTGCATAGATCGAGCTTAGTGGACTGTGATGCCTTTTTTAATCTAGAATATAAGTTCTAGTAGTGAAAGTTAATTGTATTGGTTCACTAACCTTGTCAATTATATTAGAGGACCAGGAGAAACAATTCACAGGGCTTCGTTCTTCTTCATTCTGAATCCTGACTCTGGATTATCCCATCCCGCTCTTCCTTTTTTTGATGCATAATTTGCAGGTAGTTCCGTATCTATCAATTCAATCAAATAGTCCGAGCAATTGTCGCCGTTTATAGATATTGAAATGAACACCTTTCCATTCTTCCTCCGTTATTCCTCATTCTAGATCCTGATTCCGGATTCTCCCATCCCGTTCTTCCTTTTTGAGATGCATGGAAGCAAGCAATTTGTAGGGGAGAGTCTCTGTATTTATCAATTTGATCAAATAAACTGAGCAATTGTCACTCACCGTTTATATATATTGAAATGAACACATTCCCGTTCTTCCTCATTTTAGATCCTGACTCTCAATTCTCCCTGATGCTTAGTTAGCAAGCAAATTGCAGAGAACAGTTTCATATCTATCAATTCGATCAAATACTCTGAGAAATTGAAAGATATTGAAACGAACACCGTCCCATTCTCCCTCCGTTCTTCCTCATTCTAGATCCTGACTCTGGATTCTCCTCTCCGTTCTTCCTTTTTGAGATGCATAGTAGCAAGCAATTTGCAAGGGAGAGTTTCGTATATATCAATTCGATCAATACCGTTTATAGATATTGAAATAAACGCCTTTCCATTCTTTCTCTGTTCTTCCTCATCTAACTCTGAATCCTGGATACCAATTTGCTTGGCTTACACTCCCCTTCGTTTCAACTTCAAACATCGCAAATTTTCAGGTTTCAACTTCATAATCTACGCCCGTAAAACATAATACAAGGACAAAAAGTGAGAGATCTGCCTAACCCGTGACACTCTGCTCCGTTGCTTCTGTGTTATTCAGAGCAACATTATCCTCTTTCTGGTGTTGCCTTTTAACTAGACAATAACAGGAACCCCAAACGTCTGCTGAGTTTTTTTTTTTTCACTTTGAGAAAAAGTTACTGTATTTCCATCTTGTTTTACGTAAAATATACACTACTAGTACGAAATAAATATATTTTTGGAAAACGTGCAAAATCAAAATTTCCAGCTAATATGATGAATCCTCCAAAAAATATTTTCTTCTTTTTTTTCGTAAAATTTTTTAATGAAAATATCTTGAAAATTGAAGTTTTTTTCTAGCATAATACATGTCCAAACATAAATTTTGACTTCTGAATACTTTTTCAATCTCTTTTCAAATAAGTATTACTATTTTATACAAAAAAAAATCGCATTTTTTATGTCCAAAAACTTACTATAGACGTCTTAGGGCAAGGAATTTACATAATCATGGGGTAATAAGATGAATCTTCTAATTATACTTCTTTTGGTTATCTTTCTTTTGATTAGGGTCTCAACACGATGATTATGTAAAGTGCTTATCATAAGACATCTATTTATTCGACTTAAAATACAAGCATAATATTCAAATTTGGTCATTATCAAATTATTTAATGACTTTATAGTTAATACTACTAACGATAGATTAATAGGATTTTCACTGATGTCTCTCAACATAATTTTTTCTATTCTCCCATAACATAATCCGAAACTTCTAGTTAAAAATGGAGGATCTCAATCATTTTATCACAATTCATATGGATAAAACTAAAATTAGATATTTCTTGATTTAAATACTAATATAATTTATGTTACTTCTCAACTCAAACATAAGGTGAAAGATTCGACATATTGGGGACATACAATGTGAAATTAGGTAGTATGATGTTCTGTGTTTGTTCCAGAAGTAAAGCAAAGAACATTTAACCATTAACAAGTTTCATTTTTTTGTCTTTTATTTTCTTTACTCTTTTCTTTATTGGAATATTAAATTTGATTTATTGTAGCAAGAAACGTAAATTCCTTTACTTATAATGAAGTTTGAAATATATGTATCAAATAAGATATGACCTCCCTCACATTCGCCCTTCCCCACCCTTTACTTTCTTTCATATATTTAATGTTAAGTTTCGTGAAAAATAAGTTATTTTTTATTTATTTTTTGATATTTGATAAGTATATTAAAAAAATTATTCAACAAGTATTTTTATATAATTTAAACAAATATTCAAGAACTAAAAATGGTAGGCACAGGTGGAATTTAAGGCAAGAGGAGCGAGAGCGTAGAGGTGGTGGTGGTGTGGGATCTGAAGTCGGGATTAGGTGTTGAGGTTAATGAGGAGGAAGCAATCAAAATAGAATGTCACTTATTAAATCTGTTATTTTTATTTTTATTTGAAAAGTCATTTAACAAAATATTTTTTATTAATCATAATTAATAATTAATAAAAAATTTAGACGAGAGAGAGTTGTTCGAATGGTATGCACCCCTCATTTTCAACTCGAAAATTCCAAATTCGAGCCGTCAAGGGAGAAAAAAAGTGAAAGCTACTGGGGAGGAAAATAAAAATATTGATTTTTTTTCTTCGGATGGTCCACACACCTTCTCATAGAGACAAAGTTAATGTGGTCCACATGTGCAAACAATTTTTGTTCTATGAATTATTGCTCTTATGTCTCAATTCAAGTATACGTGGTTTGAATAAGTATAAACTTAATCTAAAATAAAATATTTAGATGAATTAATTTATTAAAAATAAAAGCAAAAATTTAAAGATAATATATTTTTAATTATAAAAATGATATTCATTTTAAATAGAATTAAAAAAAAAAAACAGTAACTCATAAATTAAGGATTAACATTAGTACATTTTTGAGAAGTTAGATCTCTCGGGACTACTAAATGACAAAGGTTCGTTCCAAATCCTAAACTTTTTTATTGATTAATTTCTGTCGTTAAATTAAGCATCAAAAGTTGTGAAGCCACTTTCCCGCCAAAACCTAGATAACCATCTTCAACTCAAATTTTGTATACAAAATAAACATATTTATATTAAAAATTTGTATATACTATCATAATTCATAAATAATTGAATCTACATAGATAAGATTGAAAGACTTTATTTTGTCTTGCTTTATGATTTAATCCTCATGTTATGATGAATGTAAACTCCCAAAATTTTGCGGAAAAAAAATGAATATTTATTGATCTTCATAAGAGATGAATTTCTTACAAGACCTTGTACATACCGCCCCTCTCCTCATCTCATTACCTAATTTGAATTTAACTTCTGATAATAATTAAGGAAAACCCCTTGTAAGTTACCCTTTGAGGTGGCCAGTGGTTTGGGCTTGGAACTTTCATGTTGGAGGTCTCAAGTTTGAAATTCCTTGTCAGCGAAAGCAAGGAGTTTGCCTTCGGGTCGAGCTCATCGCACCGGGCTTGTCTAGTGCGGATTACCTTTCCTATGTGATTTGCAAGCTATTTCATAGGAGCGAGGGTTTTATCCTTGCGCACCCAAAGAAAAGCGGCTGCGAATTTTCCCCTGTCATCAAAAAAAAAAAAAAAACCTTGTAAGTCTCATAAGCACCTTTTTAACTTTTAACACATTAATTTAAAATTTAAAATTTTAATCATCACCGACTCAATATACCTGAGGCAAATATAGCGTGTACCTTATGGCTTATGGTGCCTTCAAATTCAAGTATATAATATTTAGATCTTGAATCCGTCTCACCTAGAACCAAGTCAGCTATCTTCACATGCACTCTGCAACAAAATATCTCCACTTCTCCATCAGCCATAGGCCCATGCCTCAGTTCTTTCAAAACAGTACATTCACAAAGCGACATTCTTTTTCTCTCTCTTTCTCACCCCTTTTTTTACTCTGTTTCTTTCTTCTCTCTATATATCTTTTTCGCTTTATAAGTACACTTTTTCTTTTCTTCCTTAACCTTTTTTTATTTCTCCCAAATGGTGCTTCTCTCTTCATTATCTTCTTCTTCAACTACATTATGTCTTCTTCTTTTGTTACAGTTTTATGTAGCTTTATCTGTTATATTATTAAGGAACCACCATAATAATAACCATAATTACAATAACCCAAATCACAGAAACCCAATTCTTCAAGGGAATCAAACTTCATGTTCTCTTTTTATAGGTAGTTGGCTTTACGATGAAACTTACCCATTTTACCAATCAGCTTCTTGCCCTGCCGTCGATTCACAGTTCAACTGTCAACTCTACGGCCGACCCGATACTGAATATCTGAAATATCGATGGAAACCGGCGAACTGTGAGCTACCCAGGTACTTAAAACTTGATTTTAAATCTTCAATGGAGTTTCGATTTTAGATGATTTTTTTATTATTTTTTTTAATTAATAGGTTTAATGGGCTTGAGTTTCTGTTGAAAATGAAAGGGAAAACAGTGATGTTTGTGGGTGATTCATTAGGCCGGGATCAATGGGAGTCGTTGATTTGTATGATTTCAGCTGATGTACCAAAAGCTCAAACACAGATGTCGAGGCTTTACCCTATTTCAACTTTCAAGTTCCTGGTATACGCCTCGCTATTGCTTTTTTATTTCGATTTCACTATTATTTTCACCAATGTTAATCGGATTTATGTTATGCATTGTGAGGATTTAAGACCTACAATATGAGCAAGCTCACACGTTGGGCCGGAGCTAGATTGTAGGGAACGGGTTCAGTAATTTTGATTCAAACTCTAAAAGCTGAGCTAGAGTGCTTCAATTCCTGGCTTTGCCTCTGCTCACACCACGAAATTTCGCAGTGTAGTATTATATTTTTATGTGATTTAGTGCTAAAATTAAAGATGGTGTGATTGTTGCAGGATTATGGAGTGGCTATTTCATATTACAAAGCACCATATCTAGTGGACATAGACACTGTGCAAGGCAAAAGAGTGCTAAAACTGGATGATATAAGAGGAAATGCTAATGCTTGGCATGGTGTAGATGTATTGTCTTTTAATACTGGTCATTGGTGGACTCACAAAGGCCCTCTCCAAGGGTATATTTTCCTTTCCCAACTTCATTCATCATGTAGATTTTATTTTTTCACTTTGAACTTTGATTTTTGTGAACTAACATTATAAAAACACTTCTACAAATTGATATAATCAAAGAGTGCACTCTTAGGTCATGTTAGAAGCAATAACGATTTTCACGGGATTTAAAATATGAATAAGTAAACACACAAACTAGCTAATGAGTTTTCAACATCTATTATATACATAAAAATGTATTTAACTAGGTTCGTCTCCACTCCTGAGTAGAAGCTAACCATATGTAATAATATCTAAGGGAAAAGCTATAGTATTAGGTCCTCATTCAGGCGAACTAATATCTTATATTTATATTAATAAAATTGTTAAATATATATATATATATATATATATGAATATTTAATTATAAATGCAGTAACTAAAACGGACTATGATTCAATGATAGATTGAGTATATATAAATTTAAATTGTGGCTCTGACTCTTAAATTTGAGATGAGGGTGAAATTGGTAAATATGCAGGTGGGACAACGTAGAAGCAGGAGGGACAATGTATGAAGACATGGATCCACTAATGGCAATGGAGAAAGGGCTAAGAACGTGGGCAAGATGGGTTGATGCCAATATTGACAGAAGTAGAACCAGACTCTTCTTTCAGGGCATTTCCCCTACGCACTACAAGTATGTTAACTCTCTCTATAATACTGCACTGGTCATTAGCAGAGATGGAGTCATGATTTAAATTTTATTGATTCAAAGTTCTAGGATAGTGATGTGAGTGGTTAGTACTAGCATCTCAAATACATAGTTAGTTAGTAAATTTTTTAATACAAATATAAAATTAGACTAAAATTATTGAGCTCGATCCAGTCTATGTAATCTTGGCCTAGTGTGAGCTGGAGGTGTTCAGTAGATTTGTCAGTGTTATTTGTAGGAGCAGTCGTTTTTTGAATTTCTCTATTGGAACTATGCTGACCTTGTCCCCACTATCAGCTGTCATCGACTTATTATATGCTTTTGTATTCCAACTTGGACCTAACAAAATTCAATTATTGTGTTTTTGCAGTAGTATTTTTTGTATGAAATCTTACAAAATCTCGATGACATTATCATATTTGTGAAAATGATACTCCTTTTTCAGTCTGTGTGATACATTTTATTAAGAAAAAATAATTAAATTACACTTTGTCTTTACTTCTAGTAAGAAGTTCTTTTCATAATCACACTAATATTATAGTAGGTCTAATGTCATTGTTTTACAATAATCATTTCTTTTTTGAAATTTTGGTGTTGATTCAAATTATGTGACATAAATCGAATAGATAAGTATATTAAAAATTGTATTAATTATTCCGTCACTTGTCTGTCGTTGCCAAATAGTTGAGAAATTCCACATATATTTACTAAGTATAAATAATTTAAAAACTTATTTTCAATTTGTTTTTGTTGGCAGCCCGAGTGAATGGAACGCGGGTGCATCAACAGGGAGTTGTTACGGGGAGACAATCCCCGTAATAACCACCCCGATGACAAGCACGTACCCGGGTCCGGACTTGGATCAATCAAATGTGATCCAAAAAGTAATAAGAGAAATGGACGACCCACCTTTCTTTCTAGACATAACATTGTTATCAACAATGAGGAAAGATGCACATCCATCCATTTACAGTGGTGATCTCAATTCTCAACAAAGAATTAACCCTAACAAACCTGATTGTAGCCATTGGTGTCTGCCTGGCCTGCCTGATACATGGAACCAACTATTTTACACTGTACTTTTCTACTAACTTATTATAGGACTAGCTAGCTTGTAGTGGTAGTTTTTTCTTTTTTGCTAGCCCTATTGATGCAAATTCATTTAGGAGACAAAATGTTCACACTAATGCAGCTAATTAATTAAGATAATTGTTAAATGAGTTTATGTAGTGACTGAATCGGCATTGTTGATTTGTGCTGCTTATGAAAGATATTATTTGGTATTATTCACTACTTCATTTGAATTTTGATTTGTTCAGTTTGTTATTTTGTTGTCATTATTTCCATGTCAATCTTGTGTTGATTACACTTCTTCTGACACGAGAGTATATTGAAAACAATCTCTCATACTTCACTTGTGAGGTCTGACATTTACTTATGAAATACCTGTTGGGTTTTAAAGGTGTGAACAGGAAATGAAGAGTTGTGACTCTCCTGAAGAGTTGTGACTTTCCTGAAGAGTTGTGACTATGCCGAAGGGTTGTGAACTTTATGAAAGGTTGTGTCCTTTCTAAAGGGTTGTGACCGTTTGAAAGGTTATGCCTTTTCCAAAGTGTTGTGACCTTTCTGAAAGGTTGTCTTCTTTCCAAAGGGTTGTGACCTTTACCCTTTGTTGGCTATAAATAGAGAGTTTTTCTCTCATTTTTCAAAATCGAATTCTTCCCTTCTTTTGCATACATTTCTTACAAAATAAAATCGATCGTGTCTGTGTGTGATTTGTTGCTGTCATTTTGAGTTCGTTGAAATTATCGAAGTTTGAGGTACCACTACTTCTTTAATGGTTAATCCGTTTTATCTTGGGAGGAATTAATCTGCAACCTCGGGTACTTGAGGGGATTAAATTTCTTAAGGA
>JAJOOH010035142.1:0-13718 GCA_029582605.1 Solanum gracilifrons
TATATATATTTAGATTTTAAATTCATCACAATTTCATTTTATAAATAAAACACTTTTTTGTTTAATCGAAGACGACTTTATTCTTAGAAAAATTCTATCACATAGTATTATTTTACTCCATATGTGCTTTATTCTCTCTATAAAAAGTCTAATCAACCATTAACACATGCATATACTACACACTTCACAACTCTCTCTCTCTCACACTTCATTCTCTCTCTAAATTATTGTTTTTTGGCTGATTTTTTCTCTGGTTCACAAAATCTTCAACTTTCTCAGCTCATAAGAAAGAAAGAAATAGTAATAATGGGGAATTGCATGGAAACATGTTTATTACAAAGAGAAGAAGAATTAGAGGATCAAATTGTTCATGAACAAGAAATGGAGGGTGAAACTGTCAAAGCAAAAGAAAATGTGGTGGAGAAAAATAATATTATGAGAATAAAGATGGTTTTGAGTAAAGAAGAATTGGAAAGTTTATTGGTTCAATTGAAACTTAATGAAGGGAAATGTTTAGAGGAATTATTGGGAGAAATTGAAATGGAAAGAAGAAGAAAAGAAAATAATAGAAGTGATTATAAGTGGAAACCATCTTTAGAAAGTATTATAGAGAGCCCAGAAATTCAAGAGATGATGGATAGATCATGAGATTCATTTTTAAAAAAATGGAAGTTCGATGCACAAAGTATCTCGTGTTAGTAATGAACGTATTTTAAAAGATGTGATTTAAACAGTCTACGATCTAATACATACATTATAAGTTATTTTCATGACTTAAATTTGTGACCTATAAATCACGCGAGAGATAATTTTATTATTGTTCTAAAGCTTCCTCAATAGATGATGAGATTCCCAAAAAAAAAAAAAATGCACACATTTTTGTCTAGTTTTCTTTTCCTTATTTGTTCAATTCTTTTTCTACTGTAATACTCTATATATTGAGTTTCCCATTAGTTAGTATTTTGTTATGTAGGTTTTGAGTTTTGTGTTGGTAATTTTTCTAGATTTATTAAACTTTGTTTGAATGGTTGTTATCCGTGATTTTATTTTGTTTTGTTAGTTTAATATAATAATTGTTTTGATAGTTACTTAAATTTTATTGTATCGTATCGTTTAGATTCATTATTAAATAACGATAAAAAGTCTCATTTGTGTAACATCAATGCTAAATGCTTGAAGAATTAAATGCTCCATTTTTTAAAGACAGAAAGTTGTTAGAATATCATTAATAGCCTTAAGGTGCTTGTCCACCTATCAAATCCTTTCAAATGTAATCGTATTTAACCTTGATTAGTAATCATTGAAAAAGAGAAAAAGAATAGGGTGCTAATGTATAGAAAATGGAGCAAACAGAGAAACAAATTGAATCAATTTATATATTTAAAATAATCATTCAATCATTTAGAATCACCAACCCTTTATTTTATTTGAGTTCATATATTTTTAAATAATCATTTTAATCAATAGTTAAGTTTTGTTTAACTTCAAGTATCAAAATCTCGCACTTTAAATAATTGAAGGTTAAATGTGCATAGTTAAATAACACAAGGACTAAAACTAGCACATGCAATAATACATGAACTAAAACACATATTTCCCCTATATTTTATTTACCTTTTTCATATTAGCTCTAACTCGTACCATTTTCTTATAGATTTATTATTCAAAGTTGACCTGTAATATTATGTAACGACAAAGAATAATATAAAATGAATATACTACAAATGCAATACAATACATTATGAAACAATACGTAACAACCAAACTGAGTGTAAATATTTGATATTCGATATATCTTGATAATTTTTCAAATACTTTTATTACAATTTAAATAGTGGCTATTTTCTTAATAACTTTGAGGAAATAGGTTATATTTTAAAGAATTCCTAATACTTTTCCGGCTTTAGAAATTCGTTTGGCTACAGACTTTTCTCTCTCTTACAATCGAAGAAGAAAGCAATGGGTGGAGCGCAGGCAATGAAGAGAATTCCACGAATCAAGTTTCCACAGAGGCATTCAAAGCATTCAGGTATACCCCCATCTACTTTTCAGCTTTTGGGGTTCTGTAATTTTTATCTGAATTTATGAATATGTTGATGAATTCTTGGTTTGGTTGATTTTATTTTTTTTGCTAATTTGGTTTTGGCTTATGTTTTAGAGCTATATGGTAGAGAAGATTCGTATAGTTGACCCCAATTAGTTTGTAAATGAAGCAAAGTTGATTGATTGATACCTTTTTGGTTAGTTATAGTTATGACTTATGTTCAGTTTTAATCAAATGATAAAACTGTGAAAAAATAGCTGGTGAAGAAGAGAGCTGGGGGTGTGGGTTAAGGATCAATAATTTTTGCTTCGAGTGATGAGTAATTTGATAATTTGATCTTTCAAAAGGGTTCATAGAAATTTTTAATTTAGAGTTTGTGGTTGGTTTAGAAAGTTTCATTTGTGGATCTAGGACATTTAGCTAGGAGCAATTCCTCAGCAAGTTTATTCCTTTGTGAATTTATACCCCGTTATAGTAGATTACATTTAAAAAGTCATTATTGAACAGAAAAATGCTAAAATTTTGTTACTAGTAATAAAAACTAATTTACAAGTAGTTTAACAAAAAGGAATCATCTGTGTTTCCTGCTTCATTCTTTTCTTTTGAAAAATTCTCCATATTTCAGTTTTAGACTAGAATGGTATAGATGATTCATGTAGCCAATAGCCCAATACCAAGTAGTTTGGGGTTGAAGCAAAGTTGATTGAGTGATTGCTTTTTGTTAACTTTTTCTTGTGATCAGTTTTAATCAAATGATAAATTTGTGAAAGAGTTGCTGGTAAGCAAGAGGGGTTGGGGGATGGTGGTTCAGGATCAATAGTTTTGCTTCGAGTGATGAGTAATTTGTTAGATTTGGTCCTTTTGGTAAGTGAGTTTAATTTTGAAAGGGTTCATAGAAATTGTCTAATTAACAGTGTCGGTTGGTTGAGAACATCCTATATCCTCTGCAAATTCATTCTTTTGTGAATTTATACCACGTTACTAGAATACACGAGTGCATTTAAAGAGTCATTATTGACTAGAAAATTGCTAAATAATTGCGTTCTTGTTTTCAAAAACTAGAAATGAGGACTAAATTGCTAGTAGTAGTTTAACAAAAAGGACGCATCTTTATTTTCCCTTCTATTCATTTTCTTTTGAAAAATTCTCTTTATTTCAATTTTAGAGCAGAATGGTATAGATGATTCATGTAGCCAAGTCCAGTCCGCTTTTGGGATTGAAGCAAAGTTGATTGATTGATTGATTGCTTTTTGTTTACTTATAGTCGTGTTTAGGTTCAATCACGTAATATGACTGTGAAAGAGTTGCTGGTAAGAAAGAGGAGGTGGGGTGGGGGTGGGGGTGGAATGGTGGTTCAGGATACGTAATTTTGCTCCGAGTGATGAGTATCTATTAGATTTGATTGTTTTAGTGAATGAACTTAGTTTTGAAAGTGTTTGTAAAGTTTGTCTAATCATGTATTGCAGTTGGTTGAGGGAGGCCCGGTTGGGGATCCAAGGGTATTCACTAGAAGTAATTCCTCTGCAAGTTTATTCGTTTGTGAATTTATACCACGTTACTAGAATACCCAATTACGTTGAGAGTCATCTTTATTTTCTCTTTAATTCATCTTCATATGAAAATTCCCTTTATTTCAATATTTGGGAGGAGATGGTGGGGGATAATACCATCATGAATATGGTGGTCAGTTTTGAAGGAAAGGAATGGTAGATGTTTTGAAGATAGATTCAATTCCATAAACAAGTTTAAATGGAATTGTTTAGTATCTTTACTCTTTTGGTGTAAACAACTGTGTATAGTAGATACATATCAAATTGTAGATTTGATAGGAAGCTTGTAATTGACACTCTTTGGTGGTGGCCAACATTCCCTTAATGCTGAAGAATACAATTTTACCAGTGTCAAAAATAAAATAAAATATGTGGGAGGAAGTTTCTTCCTTTAAGATATCCTTTAGGATACGAATAGGCAATGATGTTTCTTTTTGTGGAAAAATTATTTTAATACAATAGTAGATGATGCTATAGTTGTAGCTGATAAGGGTTATGACTTCAGATTTTACTTTTTCTTGTTATTCTAAAAAATAAAGAGATTTACTTTTTCTTGTTATTTAGTTTGTGCATGAGTTTGATGGCTATTAGATTTTTCCAATGTACTGCATCCTTTGAGACTTGGACAAACAACATCTATTCATCTACTTGAAGTTTGATCTTCAAGGTAGACCAAAAGCTATCAAACAGCTTTACACATTAGTTTTTGATCTCAGATCTTCTAATTAAGCAGTTCACTGGAGTTTCACCATTCAAACTGTCAAGAGATTTAATGTCGATGTTGTATTCTATGCAAGTTTTGCTTGTAGAATTTAATATGTCCCTCTATGTTGGAGGAGAATTGAATCAATAATATTTCGGAAATAGACATGATTTCTTCCTTGCTTCTTCTCTGTTCTCCTTCTTTTTCCTTTCATAGCTCTTTAAATTCTCTACTCCTTCCTCACTGTTTCTGCGCTTCATTACATATTGTCCATCCCCTTAACAGTCTTAAATACCCTCATTTCCACTTCATCCTCTCCTTGAAAATCTGGTTATTGGACATTAGCACATTATATGTGCAAGTTAAAGTCTTGGTATTTGGTTTCGGAAGATCCTGCATTAAAAACACCCCCAAAAAAGAGTTTTCCTTGAAAGCTGTATAAAGTTACACTTTTAGTACACATAGGTTGTGGCAAGTAAAAGTTTTTCATGTTGGAAACAATTTATAAATTCATTATATTCGCTATGGTTGGTTTCAGGAGAGGTAGAGATAGACCGAAGAAGTATTGGGGAGAGGTGATTAGACAAGACATGACACAATTTTAGCTACATGACCTTTGTTAGGAGGTTGCGGAGGACACAAATTAGGGTAGAAGATTAGTAGGTAGGACTTATGAGTGCATTTTCTTGCTGTCCATCATACTAGTAGTCGCAATACTACTCTTGTAGTTTCTTGTTCTTCAATTTTTGTTACTATTTGTTGTTTTTTGTACTTCGACTATCGTATTATTGTGTTGTAGTACTATTTTGTTACTTCCTTTTCTGGACTGCTTTGGACTGTTCTTTTCTTGAACCGATGGTCTATCTAAAACAACCTCTCTACCTTTGAGGTTATAGTAAGGTCTGCGTACATTCTACCTCCCCAAACCCCATTTTGTGGGACTACAATAGGTATGTTGTTGTTGCCTTTATTATGGTAAGTCTCATCGATCTAGTCCTTGCTTATCAGTAGTATGTATCACTGAGTTTTTCTGGCTTCATATATTTACTTGTAGTTTTCCTTATCTGTAGCTTAAATAAGGCCCTTGAATGCTGATGGAGATAAATGGCTATGACTAAGTGGGAGAAACTTGTAGGGGTGCTAACTTACACTATCTCTCAACTCTCAACGTATCCTCCTTCAAACCTGCCCTATCTATTGTCCTATATCACCATTGTGTTGGTCTTAATTAACTGCAGGTCCATTTTGTGCTTTATTCGTCCCACAGCTTAGGTACCATCATTCACCAATTTGTGGTTAGTCTAAGGAGTTGTAGACTCTATTAACAATTTCACATTCTATGGTGAATTCACAAGTTGCCGGGCTTACCAGAAAAAAACACAAATTATTTATGGCTGCCAGATTCCAAATTGTTCTATGGTGAATTCACAAGTTGTAGCAAGATTCCAAGTGCACCACTTATATCTAGAGTTGATTTCTCATATGGTCACTCAATTAATAGCTATTATATCAGAAAGTCACTTTCTCTGTTGAAAAAATTGGAATCAAGAAAAAGGATGACTTTTGTGAAATAATAACTATTAGCTGAGTGACCATATGAGAAATCAATCCCTTATATCTGCCAGTGCAAAAGTTTATTGGTGTAACTGACTGCTGCAACTCATTGTGATAGTGTTTAATCATATCACATCATTCCTCTTTCTGTTTAATTTATCTTTTTCAATCCTGGGTTTAGGAACTGTATATATTCTTTTTCATGCTGCCTCAGTCCTATGCTCGTCATGCTTGCTTTTTACTAGTATCTTATAAGTTTTTTCAAGTGCATGATGCATAAGGACTTGTCATTCACCTCCCCCTCTGCCCGGTATTGTTTTTAATGTCAAAAGGCTCTTGTCATCACAGAAACATGAAAAGTAAATGCCAGTTGTCTTGTTTGTTTGTTCTTTTTTGAGATCAAGTAAACGGTGTGAATCTGGTTTGTTTAAGAGGGAGAACGGGTTATATTGATTACTAATGCGTTTAGCTTTTAACTGGATATATCTTACTTCATCCAAAAAAAAACACACACTTGTACACTTCCTTTCTTTTCCTTTTTTTTTTCCTTAAAACAAAACATGAAGGTTTTTCTTCCTGCAGGTACCACATCACAGAATTCCCAACATCAGAAAACTCCAGCAGCTGAAGAAACTCCTCGAACATTTTTCTCAAGGTCCCCACCTAGCATGTCTGTTGCAGGGAAGGCTGCTGATCAACCCAAAAGAACACCAGTTACTCAGGAGGAAATTGAATCCATTCTGGTACACAATCTTGAACTTATTGACATTTTCATACAGGCAATTTGTGTTAGCTAGAGGCCTTTGCCTATTTAGTTTTTTTTCTTTTTTTTTGGTCACCGTGATGTCCGGGCTCGAGGTAGGCCAAAGAAGTATTAAGAAGAGGTGATTAGACTAGATATGGTGCATCTTCAGCTTATCGAGGACATGACCTTAAATAGGAGTTTATGGAGGTCGCGTGGATTACGGTAGAAGGTTGGTAGGTAGTTGAACATTGTCTCGCTATCCGACGGGATAGTCTTGGTGCACTGTACCTGTTTCCCCGTTCATACCAGTAGTAGTAACATTTTTCTCACAGCTACCTGTCTTATGATTTTTGTTACTGCCCAGGTAAGTCTGTCCACCTAGGTATGGACAAATGGGAAGAAATCGCCTAGTGTTTTTTTGCCTCGCTGGGATTTGAACACGAGACCTCATGATTCTCAACCCACTTCATCAACCACTATGCCTCACCCTTGAGTGCTATTTAATTGGCTTCTTTGAGTGAGATTGTTACTAGGGAAGCAAATATGTAACTGGAAGAACATGGAAAGGATGTGTACTTGCTGTCCGTCAAAAGTGTCTCTCTCTCTCACGGCACATGCTGAACATAAGATGTAGACTTAGGCAATGAATCCCAGCCTAGTTATATGACAGATAATGCACCATGATTAACTTCTAGCCAGTGATGTATGAAGAGTCGTAAGTAAAAATCCCAATCATGAACTGAGAATCAAAATGACCTTTCGAACATGGACTGGAAAACAAAATGACATTCTCATGAATTGTAGTATTTGCCTCTTTTGTTATTGCTTTCAATTCGTTCATCTCTCTAATTGTTTTTTCCTTTTGGCAGTTGGGTGGCTGCATCTAACTTCAAAGCGAATTACCTTCAGAGAGACGACACAGCTCACAACTTCATGCTCATGTTTAGTGACTGGTTGACTACATTTTCGTGTTTATGTTTTAGCTGATGTACTTCTTGAAACCAGTGACATGATTGTTAATAATTCATTATGCACGGAATGGTTATCGAGACCTGGGTTGGCAAACTACCGTGTATATTGATAGGCCTTTTTTTTGGTACAGAATGTAACCATTTGCAGACATTGCATGATAAGATTTCTCTACCATCTGGCTAGAGAAATTTGTTATTTGCAGACATTGCATGATAACTGTCAAATATCTAGAAGTTAGTGGTAGGCTGTGTACATCACACTGGGTGTGACCCTCCCCCAGACCTTGCTAACGTGGGATGCTTTACTCACTGTGTTGCCCAAATATAGAGAACTTTCAGACGACTCCGACTTTGCTGGGATTGTAGCATAGTAGTGGTCGTTATTATAGACATTGCATGATGAGATTTTCTATCATCCAGACGGAGAATTTGTACAAATTCATTAACAATTTGCGCATGGAATCTTCGACTTTTTTGAAATGGAATTTATATATTTGTAAACTACGTAAAAAGTACTATAAGTCATAATAATTGATAATTCAAACTATTTAAAAGATCTATGAAAAATTTACCATTAAAGATAGACTTGTTTGAATTTCGAAATTCGAAAAGTGTCACGTGGGACGGAGGAAGTAATATTTTTAAGGTAATCATCCTAAAACTGACAACCCATAAAATTTTAATGCAAGTGCGATGTAACAAGAAAATGAGAATAGAAATCAAAGGGGTAAAGGTATAATAGTGATGTAAAGAATCAAAGAATTAACTTAGGAACAATCAAAGAATAAGAATGATTACTCAATAATCTAGGATAAGTAAATTTTTAATTTTTTTCAAATAGGATTTCTTTCCAGGCTCGAATCTAAGATATCTGGTAAATATTTCGACACTTGTTTGCATACAACTTTCTACGATGTAACATGTTTGTTACGGTTTCAACTGAACTTAATATTTCAACATACTAAATATTAAATTTTGAATTTTCATCATTATAAAAATCAATAGATTGAATTATAATTTTTTTAAAACTAATTAAAAATAAAAAGTATATAGTAACATGATACAAATTTCACAAGCAACGAATCTGATTCATTAATTCAGCCCAACAACTCCGGGCCCAGATTTTGACCCAGCCAAAGCCCAAACTCTTTCTTCTACCACGCTCCCACTCAGCGCGTGCACTCACGTGTTCAATACTTTAACAGTATTTAACTAAATTTAAAAGCTCACTAAACTGATCAATCTACATATTCATTCCTTTCTTCTTTTACTCTTCACAAAAAAAAAAAAAACAGAGTGCATTAGAATTGTGTTTTTTTCTTCTTCATCTGTTTACGTATCGAATCAGAATTATTTTTGTTTGTTTCAAAGATGAATTCTCAGATTTGTAGATCTGCTTCACGAGCTACCAAGTCTCTGTTCAGTTCAAGTTCTCGTGCTTTTTCCGGTAAAATTTTCGTTTCATTCCTCCTTAAATCTCAAATGTTTCTTCCTTCTTCACTTCCTCGCCTAATTGTTCATGTATGTATTTATATATAACAAAATTTATCAATCTATATGTGTATGTGTGTGGTGCATAGATTGATTTCCAATCTATGTGCATTTCCAGCTTGGTCTATTTATGTGTATCTGTGCAGACTGATTCCAAAATACTCGTGCATTATCGAGCTCGGTGTGTGTAATTGTGCTTTGATTTGAAATCTTAGATGTTTCTATTATGACTGCCTTTAACATTATTGATGTGTTTGATCTATCTATGTGTGTGTGGTCTCAGACTGATTTCAGTACTCATGCATCTTCGAACTCGGTGTGTGTGTGTTTGATCTGCCTGGGGGGGAAGACTTGACCTTTTCAATCATTATATATATTTCTAGAAAAAAATTATCAACCTATATATATGTGTGTTCACAGACTGATTTCAATTTTCGTGCATCTTCGAGCTTGGTCTATATATGTGAGTGTACGCGCGTGTGTGGGCTGCCTTTAGCACTGTTGATGTGTTTGATCAGTGTGGAGAAGCATTGAGCTTTGTTCCTTCACATTTTTGATGATAGGTTAAATTTATACATAGGGATGATCTAGTGGGAATGACTACACGAGGGGCGGAGCCAGGGTAGTGTAATTCGTTGAAAAAATTACACTATATCATAGACCAAATTGATTCAATGTCTGGATATCCTCAATCAGCCTCTATTTCTGTTTTTCGCTTGTACAACTGACCAGGCTTTGCTCATTAGACACAATATGTCTGTCTTGCCCTATTTGCAGGGGGACGAGCAGCGGCTACAGCAGCCACAGTTTCTTTGAGAGGAGTTGTGCCTTCTTTAGCTTCATATGGCAGGACTAAGTCCCAGAATTCGTGTTGGATCTCGGGTATCCTTGCCCTTCCTGCAGCAGGTTGGTATCTTATAACTTACCTCTGTTGAATGCTGCTGCTAAACTTTTTTCTGTCCTTTGCGAATGCGCCTCTTTGGTGAAAATTTGAATTTTCTGTATGCAATGAATAACAAAAGAAATAGGAACCTCTAATCTAATTTCGTTTTATTTCTCCGTCTTTATTATTTAGCTTACATGCTCCAGGAGCAAGAAGCGCATGCTGCTGAGGTACCTTATTCTTGCTCTTCCTATGAATCGACGTGTTATATCTTGCATTTATCGTTATAGTTCAACCTCTTTATAACAACGTCGTGTTTTTTTTTTTGGCTGCTATAACGAGATGTTATAGAAAATATATAATATAACATAATATGATAGTTGGTTCCAAAGAAAACTAGGTTGTTATAGTGAAATGTTATTATAGAAAATGATTGTTATAAAGAGGTCTGACTGTATTTGCATTCTTTGTCACAACTGACACGGCACATTTTCTTACAAGATGGAGCGCACCTTCATCGCCATCAAGCCAGATGGAGTGCAAAGAGGCTTGGTATGTGAATTCCATGAACTATCTTTGTCCCTCTTGCATCCATGATATGCAGATATAGAGTTCTCTGTCGAATTGGCTAAGAAATTTTCATTCCATTGCAGATTTCAGAAATCCTATCACGCTTTGAGCGCAAGGGTTTCAAGCTAGTCGCGATCAAAATTGTGGTTCCGTCTAAGGATTTTGCTCAAAAGCATTATCATGACCTTAAAGAAAAACCATTTTTTAATGGTCTATGTGGTTTCCTTAGCTCTGGCCCTGTCGTAGCAATGGTTAGCTAGATTGAATTTAGCTAAGTCTAACTTTACTTGTTTGCTAAAGAGTATCATTTTAAATACTTCATAATCGAATTCTAGGTATGGGAAGGCGAAGGAGTGATTAAATATGGAAGGAAGCTTATCGGAGCTACAGATCCACAAAAGTCAGAACCCGGAACAATTAGAGGTGACTTAGCTGTTGTAGTCGGAAGGTACCAAAACTTCTTCTGTTAATTCCATAATTAGGCTCCGTTTATTCTTATTAAGATTAAGACGTTTGAATCTGAACGAGATGAGTTGCTTTCCAGGAACATTATCCATGGGAGTGATGGACCCGAGACAGCCAAGGACGAGATCAAACTATGGTTCAAACCAGAAGAGTTGGTTAAATATACAAGCAGCACAGAGAAGTGGATATACGGTGTGAACTGAACAAAACTCGTTTTTCTTAATTTAAACTGTGATTAACTCCGAATGAATACTCGGAAACTATTGATTATCTGAATAAATCTGATGAACATTTCCCTTAGAGTAGCAATGTAACCTTTAGCAAACTGCTATTTAGATGGTTCAAATAATCAAATGTACTGAAATGTTGCTGAACCAGTGTCACCAAATTGACTAGCAGTCTCAGATATTTGAATAGACAGAGAGAGATGTTCTTCCTCCTCGTTAAAAGTATTGACAATGACTCTCTTTTCACCCGAAAATCATAGTAAGCCGGGAAGATTGTTTGAAAAATTGTTTGTATTCTATGTTTACGTCAAACCAATTAATGAATGCAAGATATTTATGTTTAAGACCATGGTTAAGCAATGCATATTAGCTTTCCAATGCAGTACTATTATATTTAAGATTATTATCAATTGCCAATGGAAGAAGGTTTGAATATATAGCAACATTAAGCAAGACGTACGTGTTTGCTTTCTTCAAACCCCTAATCCCCTCTTGTTCGCTGTTATTAACGGAACTCGGTTAATTTTCCGTTTTAGTTCGCTAAGTTTGAAAAGTCTAAATAATATAGACTAGCCACAGAGCTTGAATACGATTTGTAATATGAGATTCATGGATCATAAACCATGTCGATCTCACTGAACTTTCCCCTCTGAAAGTGTCCTTCCTTATCAATGCCCGAGCTTCCACTCATTGCGTTCTTCTTAATTTTGTATAACTTAGTTATTTTTTAAAAAAATTTCAATTATGTTGGTGTGGTGTGATGAGTTTGTCAAATGCTCGACAAGCCGCTACATTAATGATGCATAAACTATGTTGGTCAAGTTTGTTCAGTGATATTCCCGATCCAGACTTAAAAAGGTGGCACGATTTCAATTATTGCCTTGCAGGATATATGATATGTTTTTTATGTGGATCGTATACGGGCTAACCTCTATGAAAATTAAATTTCAACACTTACGAAGAACAAATATACATAAAACAAAACAAAGACAAGTTATTTCCGACTAAAACACAATTAAACTAAATTAAATTGAACTTGAGGACTTCTTAGAAATGGGAAGATTTAGGACGGACGGTTAACCTCCCTAAATCTTCCCATTTCTAAGAAGTCCTCAAGTTCAATCTGATTTAGGACATGCGGTCAACCTCTCGAAGAAAGTAACGCGCATAGATGATGTAAGAAAGGATGCAGTGTTGCAAACCGCTCGTCTGATAGGTGATAGTTTCGCACCTCTCTTAAAGAATGGACAGAGGGAGGGAGTACTTTATTGTATTGCATTGCATTATTTTGATAAATAAATGTGTTTGAATAAATTGCACAGTTTTCGCTTTTACATGTGATCATATATCTGTAATTTGAAGAGTAAACTTACAGTATTATAAAATATATTGGATAAAATCATTACAAAAAAGATTAAGATAATAGATAAAGTAATTGTTAGATGTATTCAAACACTTTTTAAAACATCAAAGTGTTTTTGTACGGAAAGAGTAGAGTGTATTGGAGAAAATAATGCATACATTGACTTTGTTTATTACAGTACTTTGTTTGGTACACATTTTCAACTTATGTATAACTAATGTTTGTATTAGTAATACGTATATTGAAGAGTGTATTACTAATACCATAGATTTATATGCATTAGTTATGCAGTGAGTTCCAATGCATGTATTAGCATGATTAAAGACACAATTGTCCCTCAAAAACTTTTCCACAACAATTTAAAAAAAAAATGAAATTATGCAATGCACGATACTTTAGTACACCAAATCAAACGCTACATAAGAAAAATCTCAACATTACTATTACAAACATTACTAAATACACTATATTTTGCATTATTTTTATACACTCTACCAAACGATCCCTATAATATAGATATGTAAAGAGAACAATTGATTCTTTTAAGTTATAAAGTTTACAAAAGTAATAATATTTAGGTGTGTTTTTTATGATTAATTTTTTAAAAATAACAATAAAATACTCTTTGTGTTTGTTTTTACTTGTCAAATGTCAAGAACTCAAAAAATAGATTATTTTTTTAATTTTATTTGTCACTTTTAACATATCGTAAAAAAATAATCTCTTATGTGTTTTACCCTCGATATTAATTGCTTATTTTTCAAGATCTAAAACTACACACTAATTATTATAAGTAGAATTTGGATGAAAAATTTTACTATGGGTGAGGCGCACATAGTGTCAGTTGTGTGAGGCATTTTTTGGCTGCCATTTGTATATTGTGGGGCCCATATTTTTCACTTGTTTCATTTCCTTACTTTTTCTCTTTCCATTTTAATCTTTTCTTATACTTCTTTCTTTCTTACTTGCATTTTCTTTGTTTGCTTGTCAACTCTCTTTGTAATTTTATTTTAATAGAAAGAAACTTTAGAACTCACCGACGAATATATAAATAATATCAGATGAAATTAAATTATTATTTTTTAAATAAATTCAAAGAGATTGAAGATAGTGAAACTAAAATAAATAAATTGAACTCTCACAAAAATGTAA
>JAJOOH010035143.1:0-13541 GCA_029582605.1 Solanum gracilifrons
CAAGATTACTTCTAAACAAAGTAGAAAACTAAAATTACTACAATTTATCAAATGGGAATTTCCATTGTACAATCAACGATGTTTATCAAATGTGTAGAACACTAAATAAATTCCAAAATGCACAAGATTACTTCTAAACAAAGTAGAAAACTAAAATTACTACAATTTATCAAATGGGAATTTCCATTGTACAATCAACGATGTTTATCAAATGTGTAGAGAACAAGCAGATAGAATTCATACTTCATACTGGTTCTTAACAAAAGTACCTAATACATGAAGCAAGAGCTGATTATTTGTTGAGGAAGCCTCCTACCAAGCAAATTCACTGTGCTAGTGAATTCCAAAACTAGAAGAAGCTAAACAAGTTGTAGAAATACACTTCCAACAGGAGTCAAAGGCAATGATGATACTTTGTTGATATTTGGGAATTGTTTCTACCCAAACCGCGTTAGAGTTAGCACAAAACACGATGGAATGAAAATGACAAGCATTGGCAAGGTGATAATTGGGTAGAGAGAATAACTGGGAAACTATACCTTATTCATTCAAAGGCCATCAATTCAATCTTCTTCTTCTAGATTCACGGAGATCTACATCAGAAAGCCTTGACAAAATGTTTCTTCTCCTGGAAGCCAAGGAAGATCGTATGGCAGGCAGATCACCAGTATCAGTTGTAAGGTTTTCCAACTGAACAGCAGCGACAGAAACTTCATTTGCTTGAGAAGATGATGGGACAGATGCAGTGGAACCTGTCCTTGCAACTGCATCCAGAGTTCGATAACTTGACTGTATGAGAGCAGCATCTCTTCTGAAAGAATCACTGTCACCTGTTGCTCCATCAACAGCTGGTATAACATCAACATTACTTCTTTGGAGAAGCCGATCACTGAATGATGCTGCAAGGCCCTCAAACATCCGTTGTGCATTATCTAACTCTGATGAAAGGGACGCAGCACCTTCTGACAGCACCCTAGAAAAAAGACGGGAACGTAGTCTCCTACTGCTTAAGGTATCAGCAGTTTGCAACACATGAGAGTTGCTACCAAAACTCAAATTAACTCCACCGCTGTCCTGTTGCTGCGGGTGGTTCCCAAATCCAATACTAGTCCTAATTCTTCTTAGTGCTTCTGCAACCGGTATGTGAGATAAACCCTGAGTTGCACGCTGCTGTCTAACACTCTCTATTCGACGTGCCTTTGGCCGTGGTGGTATTTTCAGACCAGACTCCAGTTCTGTTATGCTTTCACCATCTCCATTACCATAAATTGGAGTAACATTTGCATCTGCAACCTCTCCCTTGCAGACAGGACATTCCTTTGTAGTTGAATCAACATAAGGTAACTGATAAAAGCATGGCCAGCAAAATAAGTGTCCACAACAGGTCAAGATAGGTTCTTTCGCCATATCCAAGCATATATTACAGTCGAAAAAACTCCCACTATCATCATCTACCTTATTAACCACTAACTCCATCTCTAATGCCTTTGCTACCAAATGGGAACTATCCCTTTTGCATCCTTTTCCCCTCTCAACAGTCCTTTCCACCATATCCGAATTGCTCACCCTATTCTGACCTTGCATCTCACTATCCACATTGACTACAGGGTCAACCGAAATATTACCAGTATCAATAGTACTCCGAGCCTGACGCCACCTATGGCGCTGCAAAGCTCTAGCAGTAACAGCCTCAAGCTGCCTAATTCTCTCCTCTATCCTACTATGAGCAGATTCTAAATCACTTAACAAAGACCCTAATCCTAAAGCTGAACCAGAAGATGGGTCCAAAGGTTCTTGGTTCAAATCCAGATCCATCACAATATCATCCATCAAATTATCAGACATCCAGTTTAATCCTACTAATACCACTTAATTCCAAATATACCCTTTATCCAGAACAACAAAGCAGACCTAGATTTTGCCTAAAGAAAACACAAAAAAAGTCAAGTACTAATTCATAAAACAGGGCTTAAAGGGACCCCAAAAAAAGAGGGCAAGATAAATGAAAAACGCAATTCAAGAATTGATTAAAAACCTGCAAGAAAGATGAAATTCAAGCGTGTGAATGAAGAAAATCCATGGTTTTCTTGATACATCCGCCATCCAGTGGTACGAAGGGGATACCTTTAAGACTGTAAAGAAAGAAAAAGAAATGGCATTATACCATCAGGGTATCCGAGGAAGAAGAAGGAAAGAAATGGAGAAACAGCCGGCCCGCGCCTAACAAAGAAGAAAAGGTAAGGTCATGGGTTTCGCGCACCTTTGGGCTAGTGGAAATAAAGCCGCAAAAAAATTGTCCTAAAATAACAAGAGGTGGAACCGCGTTATTTAAGTTTATTATTCTTTTTATTTGTCAAATTTTAATTTAGCATACATATTAGTAAAAAATAATGATTGAAATAATAAATTTATTATTTTATCCCTATAATTGATATAGTCTTAATTATATTTACTCATGTTCATTTTTACTTGTCATTATTTGACTTGACACATCCATTAAGAAAATAATTATTGATGTACATATTTTATCATACCATCTCTATTAATTATGTAAAAGTATTGGATCTTTAACAATAATATGGAGAATAGTATTTAATGTTAAGGATAAAACATGGAAAAAATAATAATTGTCTTTTCTTGTTATATCAAAGTGACGAATAAAAATAAAAAATTATTTTAGGAATAAGTAACAAGTAAAAGTGAACGGAAGGAGTATATTTTTCAAAAATATTAACTCAATGATAATAAATATGATATAATAAGAAGAAAAAAGTTGTCCTTCCTTGATTTGTCAAAAATAACAGATAAATGAGAAATTAAATCAAAAAATATTTGACAAGTAAATAGAAACGGAAAGAGTATTACATTACCGTCTACCTACTTAAGGCCCTAAAGTGTAGCAGTAGGAAGAAATTTGAATTAAAAAAATGAATTGTAACCTAAGTTGTTCGTTTCAAAATTACTTTCTTTAACACTTATATTTTATCTTAATTAAAATAAAGGATTAAAATTTTGTTAACAAAACATTCTACGCCTTAAGACACGTGCACTGGGCAACATCACAATTTAAAGAGCTTTAATTTTTCATTCTATAGACAAAAAGGAAAACAATAATAGTAGCAAAAATAATACATAATAATACTTAAATGATTAATTGGATGAAGGGGAGACAAATTGGGTGGACCAAGGCTTCAAGTGTTGATTTGGGCTAACAATAGCAGCCCGTGTTTACCTGTCTGATTGAGATTGTTACGTAATTTAAATTGACCCATAAAACATATTATCTATTCAATTCTAAATATATAGATTGAATTGAGCGAGCTACATATATGTGACACAAGAATAAGACCATATCCTACCCACAATGTCAAGCTTGCAAGCAGAAAATTTTGAGACTGGTCATTGTATTTCAAATTTTGGATGGCTGATTGAAATATACACTAATTCCTTATTTTTTTTTATTTTTTTTTCTAATTTGTGTCGTTTAGAGTTTTAAGCCTTTCATTTAATAATTAACTGTGTGTTCTTTTTCACCAAGATAATGTGTTGAACGAGTCAAATTAATCAGAAAGGCAAACAATTGTGATAGAATAAGAGATCAAATTGGAATTATACGATTAGCACGAATAATTGGAATAATTGTGAAACTAAGTAATTACGCTAATAATCACGGGATCTTTATGATTTGTTTCTCACATTTGAAGTTATTATATTTTATTTCTAGGTTTTTTTCTTCACCCGTGTTAACAATTTTAAATGAAATAAGTGTTAAAAACACGCAAAAATCGAAAACTATATCTCATTTTCTTCTTTTCCTTCATTCATTTCTCTTCCTTTATTTTTCCAATGGAGGGCGTGGGGGTAGATACTTGATA
Source organism: Solanum gracilifrons (assembly GCA_029582605.1). NCBI lineage: Eukaryota > Viridiplantae > Streptophyta > Magnoliopsida > Solanales > Solanaceae > Solanum > Solanum gracilifrons. The sequence continues at coordinate 3,876 of JAJOOH010035143.1, forward strand.
AGGAAATACATGGTCATTTGCTTGAGAGACATGTTTTGGTGATATTTATAATGTGGAGATTGCAATATAGGCTATTAAATTATACAATGATTGTAATGCAGGAGTTAATAATACATAAATTCAACAGAAGAATTATAATATGAGTATTTTTTAAATTATTTTATAATGTGAGTTCGGCCACTTGAAGAAAAGACATTGAATTATACAAAGTGCCCCTGATGCTATGATGTTGACACAATCTGATTGGCGGCATTTTCTAATTAAAAACATAAAAGATTATTTGGATTATTGTTCCAATGTATCTCAGCCTTTCTGCAAGTTCCAATTTAGAAGGCTGAAATTGACCATTAGAAAACAAAACAATGGCCAGTAAAAAGAATTTTCCTTTGAAGTTGATTTTAATGAGCATAATGTTGCACAAAAGCCATTACTTTACGCTCAGCTAGCACTAAAAAGGCTACTCCTAGTAGAAGTCGTAGAATTATTCCAAGTATTTCAGCTGGAACATCTATGTACATTTTTTTTCCTATTCACTCATGATCTGGCCTGGTCGACCCAATCATGATATTGAAGGAGGGGGCCTTGTCTCCCGCTCAAAGTTTCTTGTAAACCTGTCACAAAAGGTGCGACAACTTCTAATAACTCGTTCATTTTTGTATTTTAGAATAGATTCCGCCCCTAAGGCTAGAAGGAAGAACAAGTTGTTCCAGCTCCGGGGAAAAGATTCAGCTTCCAATTTTCCCTTCCTTCCAATTCCAATATTTTGGATTTTAGCTTCCCTCATTCCTTTTATTGAGCATAATGATGCGAATCGGGCTTGTTGTATTTAGTATACAACGTCAAGCAGTTTCGCTTTCCCCTATCGATGATGTGCCGAGAAGTGCATTGTTGGTTCCCCCCTTTCAGAATTGCATAGAATTGTTTTTTATTCGTTATTGACGAATTATTCATTAGAATCGACATTAGAAATCTAGTAGTAGTATTTTTTAGTCTGTTCAGGTAGTCACAGGTTTGCTAAAGCTAAAAACGGAACTTAGCTTCTCACTGACTACATCAGAAGCGAAATCCTCAACTTCAAATACAATGTGAGTTGGAACGGGGTTGCCTTAGCTACTGTGGTGTACATATGCCAGGAATCGCACCATAGCCGGAGTCGATCTAGGGCCTGCTTTGACCGCAACTTTGTTTGGTCTTCCTCTTTCCTTCGGCCCATGTTTCAAAGCTAGCAAAAAGTTCGAGCCTTCGGGATCTCTTAATGTTAATCCCTCTTTTTGTGCTACTCATAGGGCGGGAAGAAGATAAGAAAACGCCCCTGTTTTTTTCTTTCCCTCATAAGCCTCTGCTACTTCCATAACATGGGCCTTTGACGTGTTCCCCCATATATGTGGATTCTTATTTTCTTTAGTGATGTATGCGCAGATCGGACCCCAGCCCTTTTTTGCCTGGATGTCGCATTGCATTTTGCTCGAACTCGGGAAAGACTTTCCTAATCTGGCTTCTAAAGCTATTTTTAGGTGCCCTCTCGACCTTTCCACCGATGTTATAATATAACCCTCCGATTCTATGGTTGTAAGCAAGCTTCTTTTCGACCAGACTGACCTGGCAATTATCTTCTTATATATAGCTCTTTGCTTATAAAAAGATTTATAATGAGAATCCACTGAAGCTTATTCATGGTTGATCTTTCTTATCCGAGAGTCTTATCAAACTCTCTGCCACTGTAGGTGCGACACAGGTAGTAGTGACTGAAAGAGCTGATAGCACCTGGGGAACGCAGGTTTGATCGAGGATTGGAGAGGAGAGGTGGAAGAAAGGGCTCGGGATGACCCCCCCCCCCCCCATCTTTTCATTTCTTTATCTATGTGAAACCAAATGGGCGAGTCTTTATTATTGATTAGGGACCTGAACTCAATGAGAGTGGGGATTCGCTCCTATTCAGGCAACTCGTCCGTCAACAAAAATATTCCAACAGTGATAATAAAAAAAACTGGGATAGAGTGTATAAAATTTAAACTATTTATTTTGTTACTTTCTAAAAGAAATTGTTTAACACGTGAGGATTATTTTGATCGTTTAACAGATTCAATTTAAGCATTATTATTAATCTTTCTATTCTAATTTATGTGCTTTATTTCGCATGAAATAATTCATAGATTCTTGCTCGCTATTAAAATCAAGTAAAACCCAACTTAGTTTATCTTTTCCTTTAAAAAAAATTACTTTTACACGAAATTAACGAATCGATTTGATACACAATATATTTTGCATGAAAAATAATAAGATAAAACCAATGGACTAAGAGTACGTACGTGTTCGGTAAATTAATAAAAGTGTCTTTAAATAGAAGCAGAAACAATTTTTCTATTGTTGGTAAGAAGATAACAATTTTTGTTTCTTAAAAAAGCAGAAACATAAAACAAAATTATTTTCCTCAAGACTAAAATATTTCTTTCATATGTACATATTTACTAGTATATCTCTTATTAATTAACAACATATCTCATAAGTTTGGTTAAATGTCATTTAAGAATTTTATTTTTTATTGTTATATAATAAATTTTAAATTTTACATATTATTTTACGTACAATTTTACAAAATTAGAAAAAAAAGAAGATAATAACAATATTTTTGTAAGGTTAGGAAAAAGAGAAAAAAATAATAGTTAAAAATTTCGACCCTCCTAAAAAAAATATAATATTGGTTGAAAATTTAAATATGTACATTTTAGTTTAATAAAAATAAAAGATTAATTAACTTTTTTGTAATAGACTTTTCAATATAATCTTAATATTATAAGTACATTAATAGTTGTCATTTTTCGTAAATTGACTCTCAAAAACACTTTTTATAAAAGATCAGTTAAACGCAATTTACTTATGAAAAATACTTTTTAATGAATTAGTCAAAAACAATTTTTTTTCCTTTTTCAAAAGCTCTTTTCTGAAAAATCATTTTTAAAAACTTCTAAAAATAAGTCATTTTTAGGCAATGTCAAACATATTCTAAATCGATTTAGGTAAAAAAGAATTAAGTTCGATCAAACTTTTTTTTTTCCAATTAACTCAAATATAAAAAAGTAAATGAGCTGAATATTGAACTAAAGCAAAGAATAGGAGAATCTCAATGGTAAAATACAAGAACTAGAGCAAGAAAAACTGGGATCCGAGAATTCTTAGCACTTAATCGCAGAAATATGTATTACAAGAGAAAAAATGAGGACTTCTTTTTTCATAGAAGGGTTTATTTATTAGGCAAAAAAATTATGAAGAAGGGTAGAAAGACTATTTTTGATCGGTACTTAAGTAATGTCACATGACATGCTTATGATTTGACTCTGGACTCGAGATAGACTTTTGTCAGATTTGGAGCCGATGTAAGCTACCAGGCGTGATGGTGAGCTAAGCTAAGGGAGGAGAGCTAGTAAAAGGTGCGAGGAGAAGTACTTGACCACACAATCCTGCATTTTATACGAGTATTATGTAGATTTATAATACATCTTCCATTATTGGAATCAACAATAAAATTAAAACTCACAAAAACTATAAAATAGAATTACATTGTAGATACACAAAGTGAAATAATTAACCAATAAAAATAAGACTGTTTTTAATTCTGAAATAAGTAAGTTTCAGAATTTAAGATTTCCAAACAATGCATTTAAACCGAAACCAGCAAAACTAGCTCCAGTATTAAATAGACCAGCATCCATTGTATTTTGGTATAAATTTGGGATTTGTCCTTGTCCCGCACCAGCAGCAGCAGCAGAGCCTCCATAACTCATAAGTGTTTGGTTGAATTGCTGGTTTATTGCTTGGTTATTCAGAGAACTAGCAGCTATGAGATAGCTTAGTTGTTGATTCTGCCGATAATTAGCACCTGAGATCATTTCTGCCATCATTTTGTCCTGATCTTCTCTTTGCTTTCGCAGAATTTCAGGGAACGACATTTCGTTGTTCTGCGGTGCAGTAGCAGCAGTAGTTCCGTTGTTAATCCCTGGACTTGTACGGCCTAGCAGTTCGTTTAGACGTTGATTCTCATGATTAACGCCGCCCATGATCATTTCTGCCATCAATTTATCCTCATCTTCTCTTTGCTTTCGCAGGGACGATATTTCGTTTTTAATCTCCTGATTCATATGATCTACCCCTGTAGACATAAATTTACGCGTTATTCTCGAAATCTGAATTATGTCATATAAATTCAGTGTTAAGAACGTAAAGGTTAAACCGATCAAATTTATATCTTAAATGCATCTTTTTGTAATAATGCACCCATCCTTACGAAATCCTGAATATGCCGGCCTCTAGGAGTAATATAAGTTGATAAAAACACCTGGTACGGATAAAAAATTACCTGCACAATGATGTTGATATTGCTGATCAGGAGCAGATCTAGAATTACTACTTGTTGTTGGGTTCTGATGGAAATGACTTTGCAACTTTGTACAATTCAAATGAGCATCAAAACCACAAGTATGGCATCTATAGAGCCATTGTTTGGTTCCAATATTCTTGCAAATATCACAACGGAATGATTTACTAGGGTAAGGAGATGAAAATTGAATTTCAAGTTGGTGACGATGAGACCAATGAGTGACATATTGTGGAAGAACTGCACATAGTATATGAAGATCAATACCACAACTGTTGCAGTGGTAAGAAAATCCATCCCCTGTTTCCCCACACGCATCACACCGAAAATTCCCTTCGGGGTAAATCGACTTTGGGAGGAGAGTCAAACTATCTTCTTTATCAAATGGATGATTGATTTGCGTTGGCATTTGGGAACATTCAACATGGAGGAAAAAATTGCAAGATTTGCAAGTGTAAACTGATCCATTAGCTTGAATTTTGCAGCCTGAACATAGCTGTGATGGAGCAAAATTTTGCTGACTAATTAGCTCTAAAGTGTGAGGATGGCTAAAATGAGTTATTGTGTTATTGGATTGTTGAGGTTCTAACTTCTTCCCCATCTCTAGAACTCTTTTCTAGTTTGGTGCACTTCAATATTTAAATGGACTAATTTTGGTAAACTGTATCGTCAGTATATATAACTTAGTTTTTTTTTAATAAATCGTAAGACTCAATGATATATTTACGATTTTTTCACTACGAAATAGGGAAATATGAATTCTAAATAGAACTTGTTTGGTGGTATGGCAATAAAGTCAAAGTCCATTTTAGTGATATAACGCGGTTGAAGAGGAAAAAAAAAGGTCAAAATACTCGCAAGGTGAATTCATGAAGGAACGTGCTTTGTAGACTTTTAGAAATTAAAAATAGGGTTGACGGAATATAATTATTGATAAAGTATTTTTTTTAAAAAATAAAATAATTTATGAGGTCCATTCAATTTCCATGAAACATGAAGAGTTTAATTTTTTTTTTATATATAATTTATTTATTTTTGTAAATATGAACACCTTGGTGTATAAAATAATTGGGAAATTTGATAAAATAAAGCAATGAGTTGAAATGGACAAGATGTAAAGAGTATTTTCATCCTGGGACATTGAAAGCTGCATCCTCAAAAGGTTTTTGCGTAATCAATGTCATTGTAATATTTCAAATTCCACAAATTCGGCATGGGATATATACCTTTCAAGACTTGCAAAAAGACTAGTCCTATTTAAGGTGCGTGTTATTTAAAAGATAAGGAAAAAAAATAGTTTGATACACAAAATATCTCGCATTGATAGAATTCAAAATAAATCCACACTCGAAAGATGTAAGATAGTTATAAGATAATGATCTAATTATTGTCAAACAAGTATGTCTCGCTATCTACAATATGAGAACTTTGGGGTACTTAATTGATGGTAGCGAAAAAACATGCATCGACCAATTAGAAGTTCATTTGATTATTAGTTTAAGCAATTGCATAGATAACTATATAAACTAGTTCTTCTTTTCGAGATGTTTACTTGTCATGTACATGTTAATAAGCTTGCCTTAACGAGATCCATGTATGATATAATTAGGCGAGTCTTATTAATCTAGACGTGAAGAAACATTTTTGGTAATTTACTTACTTCGAAAAAAAAGTCTTCGAAAGGATCCAAAATGAATGTCAATATATAGTGCTTGTCTTCACAATGATACACGCGACAACTTGTCAACTACATACAATATGCTTGAGTGTTCACATTGCTGACCTTTCATAAAAAATTAGAGCATGGTTAAGGGTAATTTGGTCATTTGGTGGGAGGACTTAGAAAAAAATAGATAGAATATTTTGATAATAGTATTGTTAGGAAATTATTATCAAACATGTTTGAAGATAGTTAAAGTCTTCACGACAAGTAAATTAAAAAAATAATGATAATACTATTTTTGGGATTCAATTAAGTCTTAGAATGAACCTATTTTGAAAATATTTAATTTTCATTCACGAATAAATGAAAATATAATTACGATACTGTCTTTCAAAATTCAATTAATATGAAGTATTAACTTATTTAAAGATATTTGAAATCTTTTACACAAGTAAATGAATGAATAATGATTACAAAAGTCACAAAAAAAAACCTAAAATAAATTCGAAAATGGATTTAAGGATGTTAAGAATGAATTCCAAATAAATTTCTTGCTTCATGTTCAAGATTATCAGCCATTTTGGTAATCCAAAAGTCTTAGTTTTATATACTTTTGAGACTTTCAAAATATTTAATTTGCTCTGGATGCTAGAGTCTCATGTTGTATATATACTTTCGAGACTTTCAAAGTATATAATTTATTGGGGATGACCGTTTCAACTTTTGAAAAATATTTTCTCTAGGAATATAAGTTCCATACAAATGAGGAAAATGACTTCCTTAATGGAAGTAGAGAAAATAAGTTGGATAATTAACAACATTTCAAGTTTACTATCTCGTCCCACCCATCCAATCCCTCCAACCCCCACCCCTTGACCATCCCGCCCCCGACCACTCCTGAACCTCCACTTTTCATATCCCATTTTGCCTCCATAATGTTTTACTAGTTAACAGTTAACACTATAATTTAGTTTGTATGCGTCATATTAATTTATTTTTCAAAAAAATATTTTCTAGAAAAATATATTTTAGTAAATTATTTCCTTCGTAGGCAACTTTCACATAGGATAGCCATGGCCCATGGCCCATGGGATGAAAAAAGTTAGATGTCATATAAATGCGAGTTTGGAATTCTGTTATAAATGTGCATTTCAGATTAATTAGAAACTAAGACACCAAATGTGATAATGATCGGATTAAAGCGAATAATATCTTAATAATATAATCTTAACCATATATCAATTACATCATCACAATTATCGAATATTCATAAATATTAGATCAAAGTAGATAATAGATATCGTAATGATTTGGCCTCAATTGTATCAATTATTTAGGTTGTGATTGCTCTTCTTACGGTCATATTCACCATTATTATCTTGATCATTTTCAAGCAATGTTCTAAACCTCTTTAATTAATTAGTATTATACCCAAAACAATGTTTCTCTTATATTTCATTATCTTTGCAAAATCCAAAAAATAAATTATCTTTTGGATCTAGCTTTGTTAATCTCTTGAACCTGGAATTATCTTGGTACAAAAATTAATAATTATCAAACTAAAAAGAAATAGTCAAATTCAAAATACTTTTCAACTTCCCTATTAAAACCAAGCTTGCCGTTTCTAATATGAGGAATACAAACTTAATTTAAATATTTTCGAGTATAATTTAATAATTTTAAGAATAATTAAAGGTTAATTGTCTCAAACTTTAAGAACCTTTCCACTAGACATAAATAAGCTTGACTTAGTCAAACAAAATTGTCACTTTCATAGAAGTGCACTAGGAGTTGGGTCTTAACTATGCCAGTTCTTTGTGAAAGGGAAGGAGGAAAACAAGAATTTAATTGAAATATATTATTTTTGGTCCCTCAATCGTTAGTATTTTTTTTTAGTTTAACCCCTATAATATCTTGCTGAACATATTTAACCTTCAATGAATAGAATTGTATGAACTCTCCGCTAACAAATTTTCAAAGCTCCAACCTCAAAATAATAGATGAAAGTACTAGCATTACTTTCTTATAGTAACATAAAAAACATTAACAAGAATTGTGATGGAATGAATAAGATTCTTCTACTCTAAATTAGAAGTACGATCAGGTTCAAGCTCTTTCTTAGCATAAAAAAAATAAATCCTATTGAAGCTTTTACGTAACACAAATCTCGGTTAGTCTAGGTGGAGAAAAAAAACCATGAAAGGTAAGGTGCTACATTAATTTATTTTCCATTTAAAAAATTTAACAAAAATATGTTAGTGCATGGACTAAAAGCGCACAAATACATTAATTAAAGGTTCCACATATTTATTCTTAGTATCACAAGGACCAAACTTGTCAACATGTTGATAACTAAGGGACGAAAAATGCAATTCTCCCGTATATTAAATACACAACATGAACGTTTGACTTTACAATCAGATCACACAATGGAAATAATTCCTCCAACGGAAGAATTCAGCCATTTCAGCCATCGCCACCCATTAATAAAAATCTCCGATATCCTCGATGAAGAAGATCAAGTCATTTGCTCCGGCTGCGACCACGATCTCTCTAGCGGACCCGCCTACATGTGCACAAAAATAAACTGCAATTTCATCCTCCACGACTCTTGTTTCGATTTGCCTAGGCAAATTAAACACAAGTCTCACCCGAAACACACATTAAGTCTCCGATTTTTTCCCCCGTACAACGACGGGGAATTCACGTGCGATGCATGTGGGAATTCGGGGCACGCATTTACTTTTCATTGTGATAAATGTAAGTTTGATCTTCACGTGGAGTGTGCTTCGTTGCCCGAGATCGAAGAGAGGGAAGATCATCAACATCCTCTTACGTTGTGTTATAATAGTAGTAACTTGTTTGTAGGGAAGGAGGTTGAAGTTGATGTCATGTGTTATGTTTGTAAAAATGGAGTTGGGAAGAGTTGTTGGTTTTATTGTTGTTTGGCTTGTAAATGTGGTGCACATTTGGATTGTGTCTCTACTCAAGAAATTCAAGTTTTAGATATTTGAGTAAGTTTGAGATTTTTTTTTTCTCTTAAGAGAAAAATAAAATGTTTCTTGTGGAAATCCAATATTGTGTTTGATGTTAATTAATCTGCCGTTTCAACTATGTTTTACGATGTATGCCAAGTCGTCATTTGTTTGATTATACATTATTTTTGGTTCTATATATTCGTTGAACTTTTCTTGTTTTTTTTTTTTTCTTGGTTGGATTTATAGCGATTAAATATGTGATATTTATTGAGAATTAAGATGTATGTCACCCAAGAGTCGTGGCCTAATAATTCTGAAGTGAGTTGGAAATTATGGTTTAAACAATTGATAGTGAAGGACAAAAAGTGTGTTTTGATAAATAGTTGATGATAGTTTAAGTAGAAAAATTCACATGTCCGATAAATCAAAGATGAAACAAAAAAAAATAAAATTGAAATCCATAATTAAGTGTATTTTTAATCATTAACTCTTCAAATTTCAATGGGAATGAAAGTAACAAGGCAATTTTTTTGGGGGTTCAAACCATAATAGACAGTTAATTGATACAATATCTTTCAAAAAGATATGGAAGACAATGATATATACATTAACCTTCTACTGGTTTTTTTTTTTTTTTTTTTTTTTTTTTTTGT
>JAJOOH010035144.1:0-11555 GCA_029582605.1 Solanum gracilifrons
TTATATTTGGTTGGTAAATTTAGCAACGCAATCTTGCCGTTGGTAAATGTTTGGTTAGTAATTCATTGGTAATATGTTAATAAATTATATAAACAATTGTTTGTCATATTTACCAACCGATATATACTTCGTTGGTAATATTACCAACAAAAGGTGTGCGTTAGTAATATTTCAGTTGGTACTCCATTGATAAAATGTTGCTAAATTTGGCGCCATTTTTTCCCGCCGTATTTACCAACTAAAATACTTAGTTAGTAAGATTTTGGTTGGTAATCTGTGAGAATTTCGTTGTTAAGTTTTAAAATATAATTCAGTTAGAAAGATGTTGGTAATTTGTTAGTAGAATACTAACCAACTTAAGTTGTTAGCAAAATCTGTTGGTAATTTAGGGTTTTTTTGTAGTGTAAAAGTTTTTGGTTCGATATGTTATTCTCATGTTCCTTCTGTCAAAAGAAGCAAACTTGAACCAAAAGGCGAATTGGGGATCTTTATTGGTTATTCATCACAAGCCAAGGGTTATAGAGTTTTCAACTTGCAAACAAAAAATATTTCAATCCGAAGAGATGTAGTCGTGGATGAGCATGCTTATTGGAACTGGGATAAGGAGCAAATTGAGAAATGTAATGCAGTTTTTCAGAACTTGAGTCCGCTGCCTGAAATCAAATCATTTGGGTCTGAAACTCTCGAAGAAGACGAAGAATCAGACGGGGAATCCTCACTTAATTCACCAATTTTGAAGACAAGGTCTCTTTCCGAGATATATGAAAAATGTAATGTTGCAATCTCAGAACCAAATAGCTATCAAGAAGCATCAAGACATGAAGTTTGGATTGAAGCCATGAAGAAGGACATTGGTATGATAAAAAAGAATGATACTTGGAAGTTGGTTGATAAACCCAAAAAACAGAAATGTGATCGGGGTGAAGTGGGTTTATAGAACCAAACTTAATCCAGATAGCTCAGTTTATAAATACAAAGCAAGGCTTGTTGTGAAAGATTATGCGCAAGTTGCAGGTCTGGATTATGGGGACACGTTTGCACCTGTTGCACGACATGATACAATAAGGCTGCTAGTTTCTTTGGCAGCTCAATTAAATTGGAAGCTGTATCATTTGGATGTGAAATCTGCATTCTTAAATGGACTATTTCGGGAGGAGATATATGTTGATCAACCAGAAGGCTTTCAAGTTGCAGGAATTGAGGATAAAGTCTACCAACTTCATAAGGCATTGTATGGATTAAAGCAGGCTCCTCGAGCATGGTACAGTAAGATTGATGATCATCTCTTTCATTGTGGCTTCAAGAGATGTGAAAATGAAGCCACTTTATATGTGAAGAAGGCTAAAGGAGGAGATGTGTTTGTGGTGTGACTCTATGTTGATGATCTTCTGGTAACAGGAAGCAATAAAGCAATGGTGAATCAGTTCATGCAAGAAATGGAGACCAAGTTTGAAATGTCAGATTTGGGTGAAATGAGTTACTTTCTGGGAATGGAGATTCATCGAGCTACTTCTGGAATCTTTATTTCTCAGAGAAAATATGCATGGGATATTCTTAAAAGGTTCAAGATAGAGAGGTGCAAGTGTGTACCAACTCCACTAGTTCACAATGAAAAGATTTCAAAGTTTGAAGGAAGTGACAGGGCTGATCCAACAATTTATAGAAGTCTGATTGGTAGTTTGCTGTATTTGATAGCAACAAGACCCGATCTCATGTTTGCGGCAAGTTTACTGTCGAGGCTTATGCAAGCTCCAAGTCAAGTTCATCTTGGTGTTGCTAAACGAACGTTGAGATATATCAAAGGAACTACTGATTATGGTATTTGGTTTCAAAAGGAAGAGCAAGGGCAACTTATGGGTTATTCAGATAGTGATTGGGCAGGAAGCGTTGATGATATGAAAAGCACTTCTGGATATGCTTTTACACTTGGTTCAGGCATGTTCTCATGGAATTCAAAGAAGCCAGAGGTCGTAGCTCAATCTTCTAGAGAAGCAGAATACATCGCAGATGCTGGTGCAACTAATCAGGCTTTATGGTTAAGAAAGATTCTACGAGATCTGGAGCAAAATGACATTGAAGCTACTGTCATTAAGGCTGACAACAAGTCAGCAATATCTATGGCCAAAAATCCAGTGCAACATGGTCGTAGCAAGCATATAAATGTGAAGTTTCACGCTATCAGGCAAGCAAAAAAGGATGGTGAAGTTCAACTTGTTCATTGCAGCTCAGATCAGCAGATTGCAGACATCATGACCAAGGCTCTTCCTAAGGGGAAATTTGAAGTTCTAAGGGCTAAGTTGGGAGTATCCAAGAAAAATCTCAAGGAGGAGTGTTAGAAAATGAGATATTTCTTGATGTCTTTTGTTTAATTGTTATTTTCTTGAATATTATGTTAAGTATGTAAAGGAAAGGTAGTCCTTGTTTTATGGAGTATGTTTTGTAAGAAAGTCAATAGTGGTTGGATATGTATGGTCCTCTACTAACTTTGGAAAAGCTTATGTAGATATATGTGTATGCTTTTAAAAAGCTGAAAATGAATGAAAATTATTGCTGCTGAACCTTATTTTTTTCTCTAAAAGTTTCAAATCCTAACAGGCAAGGATCAAAGACAGTACACTGGTGGAGGTGCCTATTCAGGAGGGGATGCAGGTGCCGCTTCATACACTAGTGGTGCTTCTTATTCAGGAGGAGATGCAGGTTCCTCTACCTCTACTATTTTATATGCTGGTAGAGGTTACCAACAATCAGCAACTCTACAAGCCAAAAAAGGACTACAATTTGTAGTGTGATATTTGCAAAATGAAGGGCCATACAAAGGAAACTTGTTATCGTGTTGTTGGATATCCACCAGATTACAAGTTCAGGAAGAAGTCTGGAAATAATGCTAATAGGATGGAAAATGCCAATGCTGTTGAGAATGATTAACTTGGCCAAACACCTCCTACATTCACACATGAGCAATATGGTCAAATTCTCAGGTTATTAAACAAGGAGAATTTTGTGATCCCAGCATCCAATCAAGTAGGTATGGATCACTCATTCTATATTAGTAATAAGCTTAAACATTGGGTAGTAGAATATGGCGCGACAAAGCATATAACAACATCACTAGATGATTTGTTTGACATAGTTGCATTAGAACAAACTGATCAGAACCATGCACAATTGCCTGATGGAGGTACTGCATCAATAACACACACTGGTAATTATAGATGGGGCGATGGTGATGTGTTGGCTAATGTTTTAGTGGTTCCTGATTTCAAGTATAATCTAATTTCAATTTCTCAGTTAACCAGACATTTACACTGCTCAGTAAGATTTTTCCTTAGTTTTGTGTATTTCAGGACCTGTTAACTACGAAGGTCAAGGGGATTGGTAAGGAGACAGGAGGTTTATTATTTTCTTTTCAATAACGATGTTGGATATGAAAGTAACATGAATGCAGCTAGTGCAAAGTTGATGCACATAAAGACCTATGAAGATGAAGGAATGTTATGGCACAATAGACTTGGCCACCTATCCTCCACTACTTTGAAGAAATTAGTTTCCATTAATTATAGAGATATTAATGATTGTATTATATGTCCATTAGCTAAGAAAACAAGGTTGCCTTTTCCTGTGTCTACAACTAGAAGTAGTTCTATATTTCAGCACTCATGTTGGTTTCAAGTATTTCCTCACTATTGTTAATGGCTATTCTAGAACTATATGGTTGTATTTGCTTAGACTGTAATCTGGTGTTATTATTGTTTTGAAGTTTTTATTCCAAATGGTTAAAACTCAGTTTGATCAATATGTGAAGAATACTAGATCAGAAAATGGGGGTGAGTTTTTTAACGTTGAATGCAAAGACTTATTTGCCTTTTTAGGCGTAGTTCACCAAAGCAGTTGTCCACACACTCCACAACAAAATGGAGTGGTGGAAAGAAAGCATAGGCATTTGTTGGAAGTAGGAAGAAGTATTATGTTTTAGGGTTTTGGGGAGAATGTGTTGTAACAGTTGTCACTTAATCAACAGGTTACTTACTTTTACATTGGAAGGTAAATCTCTTTATGAAGTCTTCTATCAAAGGAAGCCTAAGCTGGATCATTTAAGGACGATTGGATGTCTGTGTTTTGCTACCACACTAATTAGGAAAGACAAATTTTCTCCCAATGTTGTTGCTTGTGTTATGATGGGTTATTCTTTGACTTATAAGGGGTATCTTCTTTATAATATTGCTGACAAGAAGTTCATAGTTAGTAGGGATGTGCTGTTTAAGGAGAATATGTTTCGTTTTAAGGAACTGCATGATGATACAATTCCCTTGTTCCCAGACATCACTCAGCCATTAGAACCAGAGCAAGATCAAGTTCCTGCAGAGACTATTATTGATCATGTACCTAAAGCTTCTGATGTGTCCAAAATATTGAATGACAATACAAATCCACTCAATGATATTGTTGGTATTCTTAAGAGTCAACCAACTACCAATATTACTAAGAGGTCCAGTAGAACTATGATTACACCAACCTGGAATCAAGACTATATCACTTCTGGGAAGCAGAAACATCACTCATTGGCCAACTGTGTTTCATATCAGCATATTTCTTCCACATATAGAGCCCGTTTAAGCAGATTTTCAGCTGTGTGTGAACATAAATCTTATGAAGAAGCCTTACATGATGAGAAGGTGGATAGCAACAATGCAACAAGAATTGCTAGCCCTTGATGAAAATGGCACTTGGAATCTGGTTCCTTGGCCACAAGGGAAGCCTGTGATAGGTTGTAAGTGGATCTTCAAAATCAAATATAAGGCAGATGGTAAAGTGGGAAGGTGCAAGGCTAGATTAGTCGCAAAAGGGTATAGCCAAACTGTTGGTATTGACTACCAAGAAACTTTTTCTCCGGTAGTAAAAATGGTGACAGTAAGGACTATTATTACACTGGCTGCTACAGAGAATTGGTGTATATACCAAATGGATGTCTGCAATGCCTTCCTGCAAGAAGATCTCACAAAAGATGTATTCATGGAACTACCTAAAGGTCTACAAGTTTCCATTGATCAACCTATGGTCTGTAACAAGCTTCAAGACAATGGCATTTTAAACTTACTAAGGCCTTATTGAAATCTGGATATAGTCAGAGTCATTTGGATTATTCATTATTCACTAAGAAGCAAGGGGTCAATTTGGTTATTAACTTAGTCTATATTGATGACCTCCCTATTACTGGGAATGATGTTGCACTGATTTAGGAAACCAAAGACATTTTGCATAAGTGGTTCAAGATCAAGGATTTAAGAGAGTTGAAATTCTTCCTAGGCATAGAATTCAGCAGATCCAAAAGGGGTGTGCTTATGAACCAAAGGAAATATGCATTGGTGCTCTTAGTTGAAGCAGGCATTACTGCAGGAAAGGCAACAAATGATCCAGTGGAATGTAATATGAAACTCACTACAGCTTCTGAAGAAGATTGTAGTGAGGAGGAGTTGCATCCATATGTTACTCGATATCAAAGAATGATTGGCAAGTTATTGTACTTGACCATCACTAGACCTGCCATAGCTTACACATTCCAGACTCTCAATCAATTCCTACAAAAACCAAAAGCTCAGCACTAGTAGGCTGATATTAGAGTTCTTAGATATATCAAGACTCAACTAGGATTGGGCTTACTTATGTCCTCACAGAAGAAGATGAAACCGACTGGTTTTTGTGATGCAGACTGGGGAGCATGCCCAAATACCAGAAGATTAGTGACAGGTTATCTACTGAAGTTGGGAGATTCTCTCATCTCTTGGAAATCAAAGAATCAGGCTACAGTATCAAGAAGTTCTGCTGAAGCAGAATATAGAAGCTTTGCTTGTCTAACAACAAAAAATTGTTTGGATGACAAACTTGTTCAAAGCATTGAATATTCAGATTGAGGAACCAGTATCTGTGTTCTGTGATAGTAAGGCAACACTTCAAATTGCAGCAAATCTTGTGTTTCATGAGAGGACGAAACACATAGAGATTGATTGCCACTTTATTAAGGAGAAGATTCAACAAGGGTTGATTAGTACTATGTATATCCCTACACAACACCAACAAGAAGACATTTTAACCAAAGCTTTGGGAAGACTGCAACATGAATCACTTTTATCCAAACTTGGTGTTCTGAATGTATTCACTACACCTAGCTTGAGGAAGAGTATTGAAGATAGTGAGGATAGTGGTGTAACTTGACCTCACTGGTTTGTTACTGGTTTGTTACAATTTTAGCTTAGTTTAGCAGTTAGTTATTATTAGATGTAACTGAATTTTGTTACTATTGACAGGTGTAAGATTGTGATAGGTTGTGAGTTTAGTTGTAGCAGTATATATGTATGTACATAGTGCATTGTACAGATTACTTCTTCCAATCAATGAAATCAGTTCACAGCTCACATCTTTTTCTCTCCAATTATATCTTCAATTGTAGTTGTAGATTTCACATATTCTCATTCCCTCCGTTCCATTTTATATGAGTTAGTTTGACATGACATAGAATTTAAGAAAGAAAAAATACTTCTGAAATTTGTGGTCTAAAATAAGTGATAGATATTTGTGTGACTAAAAATCATTTATTCATTAAGGGTAAAAGAACATTTTAAAATTAAATTGTTACTTAATATAGAAATGTGTCATTCCTTTTTAACTGGCTAAAAAGGAAATTAGTCATATACATTGGCAGAAAAGATGTAGGATATAAGCACGAAAACACGTAACAACATTCAAGTTGTCTTCAAGCTGTGTAGGTTTGAGATGAAAGAGTGATGAGGGAAATGGTATAGGGAAATGGATTTAATGGGTTAGTTAGGTAGGGTATATACATTAAGTTGGGTATAGGAATTATATTGAGAAGAAATTTTAATTGCTGAAAACATATAATATGGCGTAATCATTTAAAATTTATTAAATATAAATTTATAAATAATTTAGATTATATTAAATTTATGGATATATTAGTTCAAATAAATATTATGAAGCATTATAATTGGATTAACTATTTAAGTCCAATAAATATGGATTTAATTAAAGTCCAAATTAGTTGATTAGAGTTATGATAGATGAGTTTAGTTTGCTAAGCTCAATGTCTTTCATCCTAGAGACCCAATTTGATGTCATGTATTGAATGACATGGCATGTCAAGTCAAACAAAGAAGTTAATAGGATTATGTGATGTGTCAAAATGACAAGCTCAGTTCACTCAAACCATATATGCCATGTCACTTAAATATGATTGACCGGAGGGAAGTTTGTTCTTAACACAACTCCTCTATTTAACAACTATAAATAGGTGAATGTGATAGATCAATTCTTGCCGTGTACAACTTGGCATACATATGATAAGACTTGGTGGAAACTTCATAATTATCTTTGATGGTCACTTCAATGAACTCTTTCAAATGATCAAGTGGGATCATTTCATCAAAAGAAACTAGCATCTCCTTGACAAGCGGTGCTTGCTTCACAGGATTTTTCCATCAAGAGAAACTAGAATCTCCTTGACAAGTTGTGCTTGCCTCACAGGATTCTCGATCTCTTGAACTTTAACACTCTTTCCACGTACATGATTGGCTTCTCATCTAAAACTCTTTCCATCTTATTCATCAACTTTTCAATTCGGGACTTTTGGTGGTACATATGTGTTGTCAATCGAACCTAATAACTTTAATCTACAAATCTTATTTTAAATTAATGAGAGTTAATTATATTTTGTAAAAGGTGTGTCACCATATCCTTGAACTTCTTTTTAAGTGTCTCAAAAAAGATGTGCAATTGCATTCTTAATCAAAACAAATGTTTTTAATGGGCCTAAAAGTTCATCTAACGTTAAAAAAATATATTTGTCCATCATAAATAAAATCAAATAATGTACAATAAATATAAAGTTCTAGGATACAATATAAAATTCTGGCATCATTTCGATATCTTTTTTATTTTAATTACTCTTAAAATTAACGTCAAAATTAAGAAATTTCTTTCCAACCCAACAAAACAATGACCAGTTGGTAAAATAAATCTCTTTTTTGTTCAATACAATAACAATTACAATAAACCTTTTGAGCCTAATAATCTCTATTTTATCATTATTGACATCTAAATCAAGAAAAGAACACAACCACGACTCGTTCTTCTCAAGCAAGGACTGGGTTCTTCATTTTCAAGATCTAGTTAAAGATTCAAGCTAGTGTACTCTTCTTTCTAGGTATGTGAGATTTCATAAATGGATATCCTATCACCCATTGAGTTTCAAAGAAGACCCAATTTTCCAGATAATCATTTATATAAAAATTATGGTTGTTATGAATACATTATCTTCATCATCTTTCCCAGTCATTCATGAACAGTTTGATTACGTGATTTCATCCATAAATTCAGTCCTTCAAAATAATATTTTCATGAACCCTAAGAATATAATTTTTTCATGATTTAAAATTATATTGTTTCAAAATGCATATCTCAGGTTATTAGTTTCATGATGTACTATGTTTTTAAATAAAGTGTCTACCAATTTAGTATCAAATCTTCTGTTGTATGAGCTATTCAGTTATAAGTAGTATATTTTAGCATTGTACAATTTATTAGTTTAAATTCAGTTGGGAGAATTACTACTTAGCACCGAGCGAATTTAGGGATGAAGGCTCACCCATCGTTATGATATGAGCCTTTCTACAGTCCGTAAGAATTTTGACAGGTCGTCATGCGCGTTTGTAGAAAGTTTACTGGGAGTGTTTCAGACTTTGTTTCCACAAGGCCCTTCTACGGATCGTAGATGCTTCTATGACCCATAGGTTATCTCGTGAACTTTAGACCTGAGAACCAATTTTCAAGAGCATGGTTCCACAGACCCACCTAAGGTTCGTAGATACTTCTACAAGTGGTAGATGCCTTTCGTCGCACGAGACTACAGAAAATTTGCAAGGTCTGATTTGAGGTAGAATTTTTGGGGTGTTACATTGGTGACCTTTTTATATTGATATTTTTTTGTTTAAATATGTTACAAAATTAAGTAAAGTAAAACACAATACTACTAAAAAAATGTCACTTTCTCCCGTATTTAAAATTTAAATGTATTTTGAAATGTTTCAATGATATCTAGTCATTTTGGTGTAAAAAACAATTAGCACTATGACAATGTGCATTAATGATTTAAAAGCACTTATCCAATGTTTTTTCAATTATAATTATTTACTCTAAAAATTAATTTAGTAATATTAATTCTATTTTACAACATTGTAAAGTATATTATATGATACACATGGGCAACGCACGTGCCGTGATTATATTAAAAGTAAGAACTCCAACAATACAATAATTTTATTATAACTAAGTAATGCACTATAGGGGAGGGAAGAGAAATCATATTTAAGAGGTGTAAATAAGATATTTTAAGAGTGACTTTTTTATTTTTACGTATTACAATTAATTTTAATTTTAAAAAAATAGGAAAAAAATAAATTTAATTGGAGGCCAAAGAGAAGTGTCTGATCACCTTATCTATATCTAGATTTATATTATAAATAGTCATATGTGTTTTCCGGATGTTTATATGACAACTTTCAGTAGTAATCATAAGAAAGTTTACATCGACTATATATAGGAACTTATACTTCATCATTCTATTGACAACTATTTATTTAATTTTTTTATTTAATAATATTGCCATTATTTTTAAAAATAGTGTAATACATGGATTGATATTCAAGTGCAACGCACATGCATCAAAATTAGTACTTATATATATATGGGAAAATCAAAGTGCTTATATGAAAAAATAGTTTGTCATTGAAGATTCAGTTTTGATGAGTTTGATGGATATCAATACTTGAACAAACAAATCCTTAGAGAACAGTGGTAGAAGGCTTATTAAGACTGAGATACATATATATAGGGGTAAATCAAAGCGCTTCTATGAAAATATAGTTTGTCATTGCAGATTCAGTTTTGACAAGCTTGATGAATATCAATACTGAACAAACAAATTCTTAGATAACATTAGTAAAAGTCTTATTAAGAGCGAGATACATACATATATAGGGGCAAATCACAGCGCTTATATGAAAACATATTTGTAAAAACTTTCTGTACATTGTAAATTTGAAATTTGGATGAAAAAATTAAGAAACTATTTGAGGGGTTTTAGTAAAAAAAATACATTGCACATAAAAGACCACTTATAGCATAAAAGTTGTTATATTATAGACTGTGGTAATTTAAATGTGTCATGATTTCATTCTTATCTGGGCGTAACTAACTCATATAAGACAAGATATAGATAATACAAAATTAATTGACTTTTGTTGAATTTGGTGTTATATTTTTAATTACAAGATACTTTTTCAAACTTGTTTCTGGGCACTTGCACAGCACGTGTAGGCCCGTTTGACATTATATTTTGCTATATAACAATAACAATTTTTTCCTTGCATATATTTTTGGGAAAATTGTATAAAATAGCAAACTATTAATTCAAATTAAATGTTATAACAACATCTTGATTTAATTGTAACTCGTAGCAAACTATTGCCATTCGTCTCTCTCCCTGAAATTCTCACTCGCCACTCTCCCTCTCTCGCTTGCTAGTCTCTCCCTCGTCTCACTCACTTTACACAAACACAAATGTATAAATTGTGTTTCTTTTTGTATAACGTGGAGAAAATTATATATACATATGCAAATACATATATCTTCGTCCTATACACTTATAATTATACAATATGAATCTTCCCCTGCCCAGTTCTCTTTTGCCTTTCTCTCTTTCTCGCTTTATACAAACATAGACTATACAAAATACAATGTATAAATTGTATTTGTATAAAGCGAGAGAGAGAGAGAGATTTGCTATTCAAACGTTTTATTTCGATTCAATTATATACAAATTCAAATTTTATGCAAATATACAAACATATAAAATTGAATTGAGAGACTGTCAGCGATTTATACAAATTAGAGGCTATCAGCGATTTATACAAATGGCCTGCTAGTGAAATTATACAAATTTGAAGCATTGCCAGCGAGTTATACAATATGATGCTCCATAGCAAACATAAAGTTTTCTATGAAGCGCAATTATACAAACTATAGCTATAACCTACGAATTTGATTTTTATGTTCGCTATATGTGAAAGTTGCTTTATATTTTTTATAGAAATTTTTAGGGGTTATAAAATATAATTAAAAAGTGATCATATTACTTATCTCCCAGAGATATGATAATGTTTGTCATAAGCATTCGATTTTATTTTTTAAGACTCATGCACATCATGTCTAGTCTATATGATTCTTTCTCATTGTAATTGGATGAACCGTACATTTAGTGTAAATTATTCAATATTTTTAATCAGTTAATCTGATTAATACATCTAAGCATTGGATAGGTAATTAAGATATAATAACGACTTCCGTTCTTAGAAGAAAATGATATTTCCAAGGCAAACGTAAAGTTTTAATATAGACGACAAGACAAATATTTTCACTAATGTTATCTTAAACTTTTATATTAAAATTATGTTACTCATAAAAAAAATTGCTTTAGAAAAGTGTGT
>JAJOOH010035146.1:0-12012 GCA_029582605.1 Solanum gracilifrons
ATGAAAAAAAAAAAAAAAAAAAAAAAGAGCTGCAAACTCTAAAGTCACATTCATGGTTGAAGAACATTAAGGGAAAGAAAGTAAAATGATAGGATGATAAAAATAGGGAAAAAAGAGGTTGAAAGCGTAGTTTAATGACAAAGAGGGCAGAAAGTCACTAAGCAGTACCCAAATGTACCACACCTGACCCTGAGCCTACGTTACAAGCCAAGAAAGTCCTATAGTGATCCTAGAGTCTATTTTGAAGAGTCTAAGTAGTGAAAATAAGGGCAAGCTTACGGCATTGAGCACTAACTGTATTTGAAATTACTTCTGAGCGTGAGTGTTGAATAAATCTCTGTACCATGAATGCCATTCATTCTTGGGAAAAGGGGATTTCGTTTGAAGTAAGGGCACTAGTTACATTGTCGGAAAGTTGGTACCTTGGTGATAGTGAGAAGGTGTATGTTGTGTGTCAATTGGTCGATCTGTGTCATGGTGTGATCCACATGAATTAGCTTGTCGAGTCTAAGAGAAAAATGTGCACCCGAAAATTGAGGGGGGTAGAGAGTCATGTGATTGCTTGGGCTTGAAATGCTTGCTTCTAAACAAGTGTCATTTAGAGTCGTAGTTCGTCGCTTAAGGACAAACAACGAATTTAAGTTGACGGTGTTGATATACCGTGAGTTTACGGTATTTCTAATACATTTCACTTACAAGTTGTGTGTGTCTAGGGCATTTTTGTATTGGTTTTTATGTGTTTTTATCATATTTTGCAGGAAAGATGTTCAAGCGCGAAAGTATAGGGACAGCTGAAAGAAATGCAGAAAAATGACATTCACGGAGGTGATCTACGGACTGTAGGTCCATCGACGGCCCGTAGGTAATGACCGTAGATCAGCAGGCAAGGTATGGAAGACAAATCAGGGAAATCTGACTAAGTGTGGAACCACGGTGGCCATTGACGGTCCGTATATTGATCTACAGACCGTACTGTTGATCCATAGATTGATACTACGATGGTTCCGGTACCTGATTTTTGAAGATTCAAAGTGTGGAGCTACGGAGGGGATTGACGGACCGTAGATCGATCTACGGTCAGTATTGCTAGTCCGTCGTTTGCTTCAGAGAAGCTGATTTTTGGAAGCTGAAATATTTTCTAAGTCCTGGCTAACGGAAGGGACTTACGTACCATAGATCCATCGACGGTCCGTATGTCAGTCTCGTCGAGTGAAGACGCGTACCTGAAACAAACTTTCCTTAATTTGTTTCCCTTTTTATTTAGGATTTGTTTTCTATAAATAGAGCATGAAAACCTCATTTTTGGGGGTTAGACATTATTATTCAAGATTTAATTTGTGACTTGGGAGATTAATTGGAAAACCGAACAATTATTGATTTCGTAAGTTCGTTTTGAAGATTTTGGCTTTGCAATTCAAGTTGAACTTCTGGGTTTATTATTCTCTTTACGTAAGTTCATGATCTCTTCATCTAACATTATGAATTGTGTTCTTGCTATTATGGGTAACTAAACGACAGAACTTGGGTTGTGGGATCCATGAACGATTAACAAAGTATGACTAGTAAATAAGTAATTCTTGAATAGTGTTTTACATGCATTGATAATTCTTTCGTTTAGAAGTCTTTTTAACGAGTGCACGCGTTAGAACTCGTCTTGTTGCTACTTGCCGGACCACGGAGCTAATCAACAAGAAAAGAATTATCAACATAGATTTAGTGTGATACTATCTAATAGGCTAGTGTTGATTGGTGCAAAGTAATAACTAAGCCAAACATCGATTATGATGTCTAATATGAGGTAAAGGTAAGGGTTAGTAAATTATACACACGTAGCCGGACCAAGGTGCGGGGTGAAATTCTCTAGATGCCAAACTAAGGATTTAGAGATACCTAACTTATCACTTTGCATGTAATACACTAGGAAAGGATTGCGGTTAATAGGATTACTGCGTTATGAGCTTGTGGTGAACACGTATACCCTAGTTAATTTTCTCATCTTGATAACAACTGAAATTGACTTTTGTTTACTGATTACTTACTGAATTCTTATAATTTTTTTCACAAATCCCCCCTTTTTATTACTTGTTTCTGGAAGTACTTTGGCTAATTGAACATAATTGTTGGTTAAAAGTAAAGTCTAAACCATTTTCCTCGTGGGATCGACCCCAACCTACAAGTTGGGTTCTTTACTTGATAACGATCGCTTATACTTCTTTAGGGAGGTGTAATTTGAGCGTATCACGTCACACCAAACTCAAACATACACACGTTAGGCTCTAGTTTCACCTATTCGTTTTATAGGTCATTACATTATCCCCCACTTAGGAACATTCGTCCTCGAATGACACTTTAAACATATTTAGGGGTAACAACTCAAGACTACCTGCCCTACAAGCATGCAACATCATAATCAAATGCACACAACTAGGAGGAAACATCAACTCCACATCTACATACTTCATGCAATTCAAAAGAGTAGGAACTACATCTACAAACTCATTATGCATCAAAACTTCATCATTTCTCATTTCATTGGAGGAACTTCCTTCTCCAAATCACATCATGCTCATCGTAACAACATTAGGCACATTATGCAATTGCACTCAAAAGCACATTTAGGCATGTTTAACATTTCACCTCATGAAACATATAGACAACTCATACTAGATGCAAATTTAACATGAGGAACACAATTACATAAGCTTATTTTCTCATCTAAACATGTATTCATCAAGAACATGCACATCATAAGGAGACCACAGAAACACAATATCACACATGACTCCAAGACATGATACAAGCCAAAAGGAACTCTTTGTCTTAGGCTTGAATAGGCATATAGAGAAAGAGGTAAGGATATCGCAACTCTCAACAACCTTTCTACTCAACATACTATCCCCCACTTAGGAGAAAGCTCATACTAGATCTTTTAAACTTCACTTCTTTCCATTCTAAGGTCGGAGCAAAACATCACTAAACCTTCACACTCATCACCCAAGGTGGTTCTATACCAAGGTGAATTACATTTCTACCCCTCTTAGAGGAGTCTACTCTCTCAACACATCAAGGCATCACTTAAACACCACTATTCATCAACTCTTTTAACATACCTCAAAACTTATCTTGACAAGCCAGGTTCTACCAACAACACAGATAACCATAAGGCAACCCATTCCTACTAAAGTCAACATCACAATCTACTATCTCAACTCTATCAAGTCACATAGCCATAGTTGGCATCACAACCAACCATCCTCCCTCACACCTTCTAGCATATTCCTTCAAGTGGTCATACACTAAAGACCATCGGATAAGTAACAAGAGAGAGACATTATAGAGTTTAACTCAGTGGCATGACTTGAAGAATGAAGAAGTGAAACTTTATTAACACCCAATAGCCTCATATTCATAATGTGGCGCGTTTCACATTATGAACAAGACTATACTAGATATGGTTTGAGACATCCTAAGACCATTCAAAAAACTTGTGCTTTGATACTATGTTTGTCACGCCTGAGAGCAATCCCTAGACATGACCGGTGTACTTGACCCCGAAGGGGTCTCATACAAGCTTCATAGCATTCACAACATTTGATATAAGGAAAAATGGAGCTAAATTAAAACTTTTCTTTTACAATCGAAGACATCTTTCATTAAAAATCAAGCGGACAACTTTCAAGACTTTATATACTATGTCTCAAACCATCTAAGACTTTGAATACAACATTAGGGCTTTGCCCATACAAAAGCTTAACAAAAACTAAAAAGACATAAAGGAACAAATTGGGTTTTTTCCTCGAAATTATGAGGACTCACCAAGTCTTCATCCTCAAGCACCTTAGCGACCTATCCTTCAAGCATAGAACACCAATATCTCCAAACCCTTCACTTTGGTAAAAAGGTAGAAGAAATATGGGTTAGCACATTTGATGTACTGAGTATGGAAACCATGCAAAAACATGTTGAAAATGGACATTTATTTGGAAGTCATGCTTTTATTCCATTTTGTTAAAACTTCATGAACAATGATAAAAGAGGCATAATATTAAACCACAACCAACATACAAGTCATTTAAACCACATTCGAGCATACTCACATATAAACCTTTACCTTCACATTAAGCCTTCACCTCAAGTAACTCTTAAGTTATACTTTGTGCAATGTATGGATAGCATCCCATACCACCATCAACACCAAAGTACCACCTTAAGGTCACCAAAAGTGAAATTATCATTCATCCTTTCCACCTTTACACAATAAAGCATTTAGGAGACATAAACATTACATGAATCACATCATCACATTAAGACCAACATCTAAGACAACTCTAAGTCATACTTGTGCAATGTGCAAGTAGCATCCCATACTACTACTCACACTAAGTACTCCTTTAAGCCACCATAGACAAGACACATTCATATTCATTAAGTCATGACAAGGAAGTAACTCATAATACAATCCAAGTATAGCATGCATCTTTACATTAAACATATAAGCATTTAAGTCACCCAATCTTCATTAACTTCATTAAGAATACCTTCATTCATTAGACACTAAACCCACATTCTTATTAACATCATCATAAGAGCTCATTCATTTCACTTAACATTATAAATGAGCACACCATGACCCCTCTCAACGTCTACTTGTGAAATGCATAGATGGCGTCCCATACCACCACCCACACTAAGTAGTGAATCCTTGAGAAGCCATAGTTCATTAACATTTTTATGGTGGTAAGCCTTAACCGATATAGAATATGTGAGCAATTCGTGGAATCCCGGTGTGACCCTCACCGGATAAGGGATTCCTACTTGCCTAAGGTAGGACCATTGTTTTTATCTTAAGTGGATCCACTAGCTAGACCTATGTGGGCACATAGTTATGGGATAGGGAGATTGCTACTAGATACCCCGCCTCAACTCACGGATGAGCATCCACCCCACAAAGTACTTAACATTCAATACATTAGTTCATTATGGAATAAGAGATTGTTACTAGATACTCCGCCTCAACTTATGGATGAGTATCCATCTCAAACCTAACATTCACTAAAATGGGATATAGGGATTATTACTAGACACTCCGCCTCAACTCCCGGATGAGTATCCATCTCAACCCAACATTCATTCACTGGAAAGCTCATAGATTCAAAGATGAGAATAGCCTTTCACCTAAGAATCCCCTTATTGTGAGAAAGTCTTGTCACAACAAGTCATTATCATTCACTAGAGTACAACTGAGAATAGCCTTTCAATAGACTCATCATCATTAACATTATCACAAAACGTCATTCATTATTCATTTATGAGTGTGTGTGAACATGTTTGAATAGCCTTTCGCATATATCATCATCATTCCTAAGGTCAATTGAGAATATACTTTCAATCACCACATACTACATTCTAAACATGATCATCATACATTCATTGAAATCACACACACATACTTCACTTCATAAGCATACATAGTAATTAAACACCTCCACCTTTCATGTGGATCAACATCTCTAGCACAATTCTACTTTAACTTGAAATTAGGTCATAACTTGCCCTGTCAAGGCCATGATCAAAAGTCACCAACACATCAACAATTTTCTACAATTAAGGCATGTATAATGATACAATTAATAATCTGAATCAATCTAGGCATAATCCATCAACATTCATTCATGATCAACAAATCCACTTCATAAGGCACAATTAACCAATTGAGAGAATTCATGGGTTCATAGAGTATTTTCATCATAAGTCATCAATTAAACACCAATAAAATCACAATTTGTCATTAGAAACCATTTGAAAATGTTTGATGAAAGAACCCATGAGATTGAGTAAAACCCTAGATTTTTCATACTTTGAAATCACCTTTGATTTGTCTCCTTGAATGAAAAGTTAGAAAAGGATCAAGACTACCATATCTTGCTATTGATTCCCCACTAAAATCTACTCAATTAACCTTCCTCTTTAAGCTCTAAGTATTCTTCGTCTCTTGGTCTTCAATGAAGTTCTAGAGAGAAGATATTTGGAGATGGAGGAGTTTTGATTTGGAGAAATTGAATAATGAAATCTAAAATAGGGTTTTAATGTTATAATACTCTTAAAATATCTTAATAAAAATAAAATAACCATCCAAACACTTATTAGGACTTGGGGTGAATTACCAATCCACCCCTAGCTAGGCCGCACCTTGACAGGAAACATAGAACCAACTCACGCCCTAGACTCACGAACCATGAGTCCATTCACGGACAATACTGTTGGTCAGGGTCTGGGGCTGCAGCTTGGTTTGGTGAGTCTTGACCTACGGAGGCCATCCACGGGGCGTGGATGGACATACGGGGCGTGGACCCCTTCCGTAGGTAACCAAGTCTTTGGCAACATTCTTCATTTGGGGCAGCCTATGCGTTTAAGCTTAGGGTCCTCCTCAAGGACCCCTAAGGGGGTACATGGGGAGTCGTACCTTGACGTTTAACCCCTAAACCCTTCAAACCTCACGCCAAACTCAAACACACACATGTTAGGCTCTAGTTTCACCTATTCGCTTTACGGGTCATTATAGTAATAGTGTTGATTCTTGACCAAATGTAACTGTTACAGCAGGCCTTAAATAGCACTCTGATCTTAGAGGGAATCACAAAAAATTAAGCCAAACTAGTTATGTATCTGTAGAAGAAAGTTTTTTGTTAGTTCAAGAAGAGATTCTTGCTACAATTCTATCAATAAGAGGATCCCATTCGCCGACAGACATCTTGTTGGTGGATAGATGTATACCTGGATATTTGAATGGTAATTCCCTAAGGGTAAAACCAAACTGCAGTAATAAGCTCTCTTGTATTTGCTCATTGATGCTATCAAAGTAGAAAGAGCTCTTACCAATGTTTGCTCGGTATAAGGTAGCAATAGAAGGCTGATCACCTCTTGCAAACAATAGAAGATCATCTACAAAACATAGGTGAGTAATACAAAGTTTGGAGCTCTTGAGATGATACTTGTACTGTCTATTTGCTTTGAAATTACCTAGACATCTGGTTAAATACTCCATAGAAATAACAACCAAATAGGGGAGCTAAGGTCTACTTATCTAACTCCCTTAGCACCATAATAAGGTTAAGTAGGCTCACCATTTACTATGATTGAATAGTGAACAGTTTGCACACACTCTAAAATACACTGAATGAATCTAATAGTAAAGCAAAGTCCTTCCAACATCTGTTCCACATATCTCCATTCTACAGAATCATATGTTTTACGTATATCAATTTTGATTGTGCACCTGGGTGAGATATGCTTTCTAGCATAGGCTCTCACTAGTTCATTGTCCATAATTATGTTGTCAACTATTTTCCTACCAAGATCAAATCCAGATTGTGCTTCACATAATATGGTAAGCATAACTTGCTCAAACCTTGTAGCAATAATCTTGGTAATTATCTTGTAAAGGGTAGAGCAGCAGGCAGTTGGCCGATAGTCTTTGATGATATTTTTGTGCAACAATCTTGGAAATCAGGCTTATCATAGTGCAATAAATAGGTCTGTATTTTTTCCCTGATTGAAAAAAATTCATTACTGCATCACAAATATCCTCTTGAATTGTTCTCCATGATTTTAAAAGTAAATATGCATTGTATCAATTTACTCAAGGAGGTTTATCATCTCCTATTGCTTTCAGTTCTTCATATACTTCTTTTTAAGTGACATTTTTTCATAACTCCACTCTTTGACCATGAGAAACAGTAGGACCCTTCTGCATTGCATGTATGTTGACACCAAGAAGGATTGTTTTGGTTGTTCCCATAAGTCTTTTATAAAAGTCCATAACCTACTTTTTAATGTTGTCTGGATCAGTCAGTTTAATCATTGTGATAGATTTAAGCTCATGTATTTGTTTCCTAGTATTCCTCTACTTCATCACTGCATAAAAGTATTTATTGTCGGCATTTCATAGCTTTATCCAGTGGGATCTTTATTTCTGTCTTAGAGAACTTTCTTCAATATTACTCCATCTTTCAATGTCCTGCAAATATTATTTTTCTTTATGTAGTAGATCATCTGAGCATTGTGAAACTATCTGGCTTTGGACCAGGGCAATACACATTCTGGGTTTTGACCTGGTCAATATCCATTCTGGCTTTGGTGATCTATTATGTTATATTCAAGAGTTCTTCCTTATTCAGTCTCTTAAGCACATGCTTTAGAGTTTTGAGTTTTTCCCACACTTTTGCCATCTTCCTTTTTGGACTTTGTTTATTCTAGACTGATGGTACAATATTATCAAATGTTTAATGATCACCCCAAATATTAAAGAATATAAAGTATGTTTTCGCCCTCCATATAACCTTTTCAACTTTAGTAGGACGGGAAAATAATCATAGGTATTAGGAAGATCATACGTAGTAATTACATATACCCATTGGATCATCAAATCTCAGTTCCTAAATACTTTATAAATTCTGCTACATATTCTATTTGTTCCTAGCTGTTTATTGCTCCATGTATAATAATCTCGCCTTCAAGATAGTTCATGCATCTGTATATCTTGGATGCACTCAGTGAAATCTCTTATCTCTACAGATGTGACAGGAGCCCCATATATTCTATCATTCTAGTAAAGTGTACCATTAGAATCACTTGTTTTTATCCATGGTTGTGAGATACCTTGGCTAATCTCTATTAACTTATCCCAAAAGGATTTTCTCTTTTCTATAGTGTTGAATCCATACACGACATTAAAAGAGAAACTAAACATCACTATTAGTGGTAGTAATGTGACAAAGTATAATTGGGAAGTAGAGCATATGTAAGTAATCGTGTAACAATTTTGATCCCAAACTATCTAAATCCTACCATTAACTACATCCTAATAGTTACGTAGGCTGTTCCAATTACGAATGACATGATTAGCTTCATTCATTGAATCGTGTTCTTTAACTCTCATTTCCACCAATCGTCCAAGATTAATATGATTATTCTTAAAATAGTGCTTCAACTCCTTTTGATTGTGCCATTTATGAATACCTCACACATTCCAGATCATCCTATTCATTGAGGGGATTTATTAAGGTCTTCTTTTTTAGGAGGGTGTTTGTTGTTGCCACCTGTATCTCTCTGATCACTACTATTCCCCTTTCTCTATGGTATAGTTCTTAATGTTGGGAATTTAATCAGGTCATACACTAGACCAATTTTTTTAGCTGCCTGAATTTGCTTCCAGAGAGGAGTGTTAGAATCAGTCTGATCTATGAAAGTTCCTTGAGGAGCATGAGAGCTAGGGCCTACAATATTTATTCTGCCAAATGAAGTTTGGGGGTGTTGAGCATGTTCTAGTAACCTCATTTTGATCTTTTGTGATGATCTCAGATGGAATGACACCTTTAGTCTTCCATGTTTGCTCAATCTTCCTCGGCTCAAGTCTCTTTCCTTAATTTGCTACTAGAGCTTTTATATCATGTGGATGGAAGGAATGTCGAACAACAAAGTATACAGTACAGAATTTAAGGGGCCATTCATATACTAGTTGCTCCTCAAATTGATTACTGTTGGGATCCAAAACTATTATCTCTTCGGCATGAATTTAGTGATATTCACTTTTATCAACATCCTTGTGAATGAGATTCTAGTTTGTTCTGTTGTGCACTCATTAGCCAAAATATGATTCCCCATCACACTTTCTATTCTACTTAATGATTCTCTCCCCAACAGGATAATGGCGAATTTGGAAATTTAATCCATCAGGAAATCAATGTAGGAAACTCTTCGCTGAAATCAGAATCCTGAGTCCAAGGTTTCGTAATAACATGCTTATTATTCATTATGTATGGAAAAAAAAAGAGTACTTTCATAATAACATGCTTATTATTCATTGTGTATGGGCCAAAAAAGGGTACCTCATTCAAACCTTCAATGGATTGGAATATGATTACCTAGTATCCTTTTTCATGGTAGCAAAGTTGTGGTTCCGCATCACATGCTTAGAATTTCCCAATGTATCTCTTAATAGCATTATATCCTGGTGTTTCTCTTATAAAATAGGCAACTAGAGCTAGTATCCACTTGGTTACTTTCTATCAACCACCTCTTGGGTTTGTTGTACCACTAGTTGCCCGTTCAGAATTTCTAGAGGGATATACTTAAGAGACAAACCACTGGTGGCTGCTCTATTATTAGTGAATAAGGAGGTCCAAGTAGCATCTTTTTGTGGATCATTAACCCCAACATCTACAATGTTGTTAGTAGGTGGAGATTATCCACTTCTTGCAGATATGGGTACCACTGTTCCATTGATTCCTTTGGTCTTCAAGTCTGGGTTGCAATCACTATGCATCAATTCAGTTAGCGGGAAGGAGCTTAGTTGTACCCTCATCAAGGATTTATCTTCCCATGAGGAGGTGCTAGCGTCATGGGTGATGTTAACATTAGTGAGTAGTGTCGGGCTGATTTGTTTTCCCTTATCATCCTGGTTCATCAAAGGTGTAGAACTGTGTATCACAAAGATAGGTTGTTTCTGAAGTCTTCCTCGACCTCTTCCATGACCTCTAGCCATGGAAACCACTAGCAGCGCATGTTAAACTCACGTGACCTACCTTGAGAATTAGTGTATTTTGTCTCTTTATTATTGAATAATGCTAATTCAACACAACTTTGGAATTTTGGTTTGATGTTGAAATTCTCAAGTAGTGACTAAATTAATTTTGGTTAATTTTGCAAAGGAAGAAGTTGAAGTTGTTGTAGTTGGGGCTGGTACATCAGGTATAACTGTTTCAGCTTGTTTAAACAAATTGGCCGTAAAACATTTTTTATGCTTAATTTGTTCAAACAAGATGAAGCAGCTATACTTGGTGGACCAGCTAAAACCATAACGGCTTCAACTTCTTTTGAAATATTAACCATTGCAATTTCCAGATCCAAAAATCAATTCTTTCTTAAACACACTTGAATTGCAAGGGGGTTTCATCGGAAGCCTTAGGAAGATTTCTCTCTGTAGGTAGAACGATGGATCTAAATTTTGAATCTTGAACCGAAGAAGAAGCACTGTTAGTGTGTTTTCTCTACTTTTTGTGTCGATTGGAGGTTTTCGATTCCATTTCTTTTAAAGAAAATCTAATCTATCTAAAAGGACTTAGGGTTTCGATGTTCTACTGAGGTGATGTCTAGATATATATTATAGAATTCTTTTTCTAAAACAATGGTCTTTTTCTTTGTGTAATAGATACAAAATTTAGTACCTTAAGTAACACCTGAACAACTTTATGTATATATTCACCAAAAATGAGAACTTTATGACACCTCCTAGTAAAGTGCATTAAAGATGTTGCGTCAATTGTACGCTCAAAAGAGTCTTAAATTTCATCTTCCAAAATATCAGTCAAAGAAATCTAATATTGGATTAGAAGGTAATTATCCAAAGACGCTCAAAAGAATCTTAAATTTCACCTCCTGAAATCTTTCCCTTTCTTTAAAACTGACTAGAACGATCCAACTTAATTTTGCTTTGATTAACCCGAACCACCGAAAGAGCAGACAACGTATATAAAACAAGGAAATTATTCCAAGAATGAAACTTCAAATAATAATCATAATATATTATAAGTGGGAACAAAAAATGTTGAACGTTGAATTATCAAATTATCCTTTAAAAGTTGAGTAGTCATATTTTGTTATTCAATTAAGCACAAATCTTTCAATTTTTGGTATTAAAAAATAAATTTACCTATCCATTAATAGTAATATTTTATTAAAATGAAACAAAATAAAACAGATACATTTTTACTTATTACGCACATTCAATGTGGTGGAATTGCTTTCATATTCCATAGTTATTGCAATATAAATTTGAAGTTTCTACATATATATACTAGTTTTTTGACACGTGCATTGCACGTGATTACCAATTCTAAAAATATATGTTATAGTAAATGGCATTGCTTATTTAAGAGAATATTTGAATAATAAGTTTAACAATAAATAATATTGTAGATTCTTTTGTGAATGTTCAACGTGGATTTTATATAT
>JAJOOH010035147.1:0-14680 GCA_029582605.1 Solanum gracilifrons
TTTTGCTCCTATTTTTTGTTTACACGGTGTTGTGAACCACCAGTGTGTTTTTGTTATTATATGTGGGTATAATTTTTCTAAAAATGGCATTCCTAATAACATATCTTTTGTAGTTAATTCGAAGTTATATATTTCCTCTATAGTTAGTATCTTGTCCCATATTTGTATTTTTATATTTTTACTTTATAAGGATGATGATAATGTTGTTGTGTGGATTGAAAGACTATTCTCATGAAACACTATGAACATATTGTGAAAGGTTTACTTACATATTGATGATTCTAAGGTTGAAAATCTATTCTCACCTAATTAAATCCATGAGCTATTTTATGAGTTGTGTTGAATGAAGGGTAAAGATATATGTTCACACATGTAAATGCAATTCAAGACTAATTATGTATCATTTGGGAAATAATGCTTAGCACCGAGTGGATATGGAGAATGAGGTAGAGGCCCTCCCATCAATACAATAGGCTAGGTTTCTAAAGTTAACCTCATGAAAAGGAAGCTCCTCCGCCAATACAATAGGTTGGGTTTCTAGAAGCAATCTCCCTATCCCGTAACTATGTGCCCACATAGGTTTTTAGCTAGTGCATCCACCTAAAAGCTATACATTTAGTTCTAACTTAGGCAAGTAGGACACCTTCTTTCGGTGTGGGGTTACACTACACCGGATTCCATGTAGCTCACATGGTCTTTGTCGGTTATGGCTATTTCCCTTATATGATAAGATTATGAATATGACACGAACTATACCTATGACTTATTAATGAGTTTTACTTAGTAGAAGTGAGGGTATGGGAATTCACTTTTACATTGAACAAGTAGACTTGGCAAGGAGTTATGGCGTTGTTTCTAATGCTATGAAAATGTATGAATGTATGCATGTATGTTGAATGGATTGTTGCTATTGAATGACTTTCCTTATGTTCAAGCTAATGTACATGACTATTTCCTTATCCATGACTATTGACTATGATGAGGTTTAAAGGATGATATGTATGACTAAGGTGTCTTCAAATGGGTACTTAGTATGGTTGGTATTATGGGATGCCAACTATACATTGCACAAGTATACCTTAGGGTTACTAAGGTAATGGCTCTACTATGTTATGAGGATTTATATGATAAATATGCTATGACTTGTCTTTTACCTTGGAAGTGCATGATGATTCTTAAACTTGGCAAATGCATTCTTTTCAATTAAATTGTTCCTTTTAACATGTTTTAAGGATTTTTATTGCATGGCTTCCATACTTAGTACATAATTGTGCTAACCCCTATTTCTTCTACATTTTCCCCAAAGTGTAGGTTCCGAGCATTGAAGTGTTTTCTTCCTTGACTAAGGCTTGGATTGCTTATCTCCAAGACTTGTGGTGAGTCCTCATGGTTCGAGGATAAGAGTCTACTATTCTAGTTACTTTCATATTGTTCTATTTTGATACTTATTGATTGTAAAGGGTTGTGACCCTATTGACATTCGTTGTAATAGATGGATTATGAGACAATGTCTAGATTTCACTATTGTTTTTTATGAAAAAGACTTCAATTTTAAAATTTTAAATTCTGCATCATTTCTATTTTCTTATGTTTACGTATGCTAAGGGCTTGTATGAGACCCCTTCGAGGTCAAGTACGCTGTGTTATGTCTAGGGGGTACCCCTCGGTCGTGATAAACTTGATATCAGAGCATAAGGTTTTGGGATTGATTATTAGGTTGATGTGTCATAAACCACGTCTAGTAGATTCTTCTTCATGAGTGTGAAGGCGCCACACCTATGACTGAGAGGTTATTTGATGTTTAGGAAAGTTCACTTCATTCATTACTCCTTAGTCGTGCTTTAGAGTTTTAACTCTATGGAGTCATTTTCCTAACCCTTCTCTTGTGTTTATAGGCTATGAATACAAGAAGGGTGAATGCAAGGAGGATGGAAGCGGAAAATGTGAATGAGGGAGTTCCTCCCCAAGCTCCCCGAGGTCCTCAAGCTCCTATTGATGAGGGGGCTATGAAAAATGTGGAGATAAGGACGACTCTTCAAACATTGACTCAAGCCATAACAACTCAAGCTCAAGCTATGACAACCCAAGACAATCGAGATGTTGGGCCCCGTGTGAACCCTAATGTGAGAACCATGGCTTCAAGGTTGAGATATTTCACAAGGATGAGCCCTCCTATGTTCTTTGGTTCCAAAATGGGTGAATATCCTCAAGAATTTGTGGAAGAGGTTTACAAGATAATTGTTGCTATGGGGGTGAATTCTATAGAGAAAGCGGAGCTAGCCGCTTACCAATTGAAGGGTGTGGCCTAAGTATGGTTTACTCAATGGAAGAGGAATAGGCCGGAAGGAGCGGGTCCTATAGGTTGGGAAGTTTTCAAGAAAACATTCCTTGAAAGGTTCTTCCCGAGAGAAAAGGGAAGCCAAGGTGGAAGAATTTATCAACCTTCATCAAGGAGGTATGGGTGTTGAATAATATTCTCTTAAGTTTACCGAATTGTCCAAATATGCTCCGTCTATGGTGGCGGATCCTTGGGATGAAATGAATAGGTTTGTGACGGGCGTGTCTAGCTTGTTGAGGAAAGAATGCCATACGACTATGCTTCCTGATGACATGGATGTATCCCAGCTTATGGTCTATGCTAAGCAAATGGAGGATCAAAAACTCCAAGAAAAGAATAGGGAATTGAAGAGGGCAATGACCGATGACGGAAATTCTTCCAAGGGTAAATTTGAGGGTCAAGGTAGACCAAGGTTCAAGGGAAAGTTTTCTAACCAAAGCTCCTCTAGTGATCCAAGGGGTAACAAAAGGTACGGTGTCTAACCCTAAGCCTCAAGGAGGCAATAGTGGTGGATCTTCCATGGAGAGGCCTACTTGTTCCAAGTGTGGCAAAAAGCATGATAGTAAATGTCTTGCCGGTATAGGTGTGTGCTATGGTTGTGGTAAGAGTGGGCATCAATTGAAATATTGTCCAACACGTACAACCAAGGGGAGAGAAAATAAACAAACCCCTCCAAGCGGTTCCAATTCCGATGCTCCCAAGAAGAACCACTTTTATGCTCTTCAAGCTAGAGGTGACCAAGAGAGCTCCCCGGATGTGGTTACCGGTACGTTGCAAGTTTTTCTTATTGATGTTTATGCATTAATGGATCCCGGTGTCACCTTATCTTTTGTGACGCCTTTGGTGTCAATGAGGTTTGATATTCCTCTAGAAGATTTATTAGAACCTTTTTTAGTTTCTACCCCGATTGGTGACTCCGTGGTGGCTAAGAGAGTGTATAGAAGATGTCCCATTTCCTTGTCCCATAGATTTAGTCTTGTTGACTTGGTAGAACTTAACATGTTAGATTTTGATGTGATTCTTTGTATGGATTGGTTGCATGCATGCTATGATTCTATTGATTGTAAAACCCATGTGGTTAAATTCCAATTTCCAAACGAACCTATTTTAGAGTGGAAGGGGGGAAATTCTATGCCTAGAGGTCAATTTGTTTCTTGTCTTAAAGCTAGGAAAATGATCTCTAAAGGGTGCATTTACCATCTTGTTAGGGTGAAGGATGTTAAATCCGAAACCCCTTCTCTAGAGTCGGTTCCGGTAGTGAATGAGTTTCTGGATGTTTTTCCCGATGATTTGCCCGAAATTTCTCCCGAATAGGAAATAGATTTTGGTATTGACCTTATCGCAGATACGCAACCTATCTCTATTCCTCCTTATAGAATGGTTCCGGCGGTTGTGAAAGATTTGAAAGAGCAACTAAAGGATTTGCTTGACAAGGGTTTTATTCAACCAAGCATCTCTCCATAGGGTGCTCCGATATTTTTCGTTAGGAAGAAGGATAGAACTCTTAGAATGTGTATTGATTATCGGCAATTGAACAAGGTGACCATTAAGAACAAGTATCCACTTCCTAGAATTGATGACTTATTTGATCAACTTCAAGGGGCTAGCTACTTTTCCAAAATTGACCTTCGTTTAGGATATCACCAACTAAGGGTAAGAGGGGTTGACATTCCCAAGACAGCTTTCTGAACTAGGTATGGTCACTATGAGTTCCTTTTGATGTCATTTGGCCTAACAAATTCCCCGGCGGCATTTATGGACCTTATGAATAGGGTTTTCCAAAAATATCTTGACATGTTTGTGATAGTGTTCATAGATGACATTTTGATCTATTCTAGAAGTGAGAATGACCATACGGACCATTTGAGAGTTGTGTTGCAAGTCCTCAAGGATCATCAATTATTCACAAAGTTTAGTAAATGCGAGTTTTGGCTAAGGTCCGTGGCATTCCTACGTCACATTATGTCAAACAAGGGTATAGAGATAGATCCAAAGAAGATAGACTCGGTGAAGAGTTGGCCTAGACCTCTATCACCAACCGATATTAGAAGCTTTTTGGGTTTGGCCGGCTACTATAGGAGGTTCGTTGAGTGGTTCTCCTCTATTGCTTCTCCTTTGACGGCCCTAACTCAAAAGAAGGCTAAATTTGTGTGGTTGGAAGCTTGTGATAAAAGCTTCTAAGAATTGAAAGATAGACTTACCTCCGCTCCGGTGTTGACCTTGCCAGAGGGTACCGATGGTTTTGTTGTATATTGTGACACTTATAGAGTGGATTTGGGATGTTTCCTTATGCAACATGAGAAAGTAATTGCCTATGCTTCAAGGTAACTCAAGATACATGAGAAGAACTATTCGACTCATCTGGAGTTGGCGGCATTAGTATTTGCTTTGAAAATATGGAGACGTTATCTATATGGGGTGCATGCTGATGTGTTCACCGACCACAAGAGTCTCCAATATGCATTTCACCAAAAAGACTTGAACCTCCGGCAAAGAAGATGGTTAGAACTTTTGAAGGATTATGACATTAGTGCCCTTTACCATCCCGGCAAAGGCAATGTAGTTGAGAATGCCCTAAGTCGATTATCCATGGGTAGTGTGGCACATGTAGAAGATGAGAAGAATGAGTTAGTTCGTGATGTCCATATGTTGGCCCAATTAGGTGTCCAACTAGTGGATTCCACCAAGGGTGGTGTCACGGTTCACAATGGTTCCGAATCGTCCTTTGTAATGGATGTTAAGGCAAAGCAAGACCTTGATCCTATTCTAGTTGAATTGAGAGAGTTGGTACTCAACAAGTCCGTTGAGGCTTTCTCCCAAGGGGGAGATGGGGTTCTTAGGTACCAAGGTCGATTATGTTTTATGGATGTTAATAGCTTGAGAGGGTAAATTTTAGATGAAGATTATGGTTTGCGGTATTCTATTCATTCGAGAGTCACCGAGATATACCGTGACCTATGGAAAGTCTATTGGTGGAATGGTATGAAGAAGGATATAGCGGGTTTTGTAGCCAAATGTCTGAATTATCAACTAGTTAAGGACGAACACCTAAGACCGGGAGGCTTGTCCCAAGATATAGATATTCCCACTTGGAAGTGGGAGGATGTGAACATGGAATTTGTTGTGGGGTTGCCTCATACTCAAAGGCAACATGATTCTATTTGGGTCATTGTTGATAGAATGACAAAGTCCGCCCACTTTATTCCCATCAAGATTTCATTTTCGGCAGAAGAGTATGCCAAGTTGTACATCAAGGAGATAGTGAAATTGCATGGAGTTCCTTTATCTATCATTTCAGATCGAGGTACTTAATTTACTTCACACT
This sequence comes from Solanum gracilifrons, assembly GCA_029582605.1. Classification (NCBI taxonomy): domain Eukaryota; kingdom Viridiplantae; phylum Streptophyta; class Magnoliopsida; order Solanales; family Solanaceae; genus Solanum; species Solanum gracilifrons. Next base: position 5,664 of record JAJOOH010035147.1, read on the forward strand.
TTTGGAAGGCATTCCAAAAAGGGCTTGGTACTAAGGTTAAGCTTAGCACGACCTTTCATTCCCAAACTTATGGTCTAGCAGAACGTACCATCCAAACCTTGGAAGATATGTTGAGGGCATGTGTGATTGACTTCAATGGTAGTTGGGATGACCATCTTCCATTGATTGAGTTTGCCTACAATAATAGTTACCACTCAAGTATTTCCATGGCACCATTTGAAACATTGTATGAGAGGAGGTATAGATCTCTGATTGGGTGGTTTGAGGTAGGTGAAGTTGCTGTACTGGTCCCGAATTAGTTTATGAGGCCATTGAAAAAGTTTGACTCATTAGAGAAAGGTTGAGGACGGCCCAAAGTTGGCAAAAGTCTTATGCCAATGTTAGAAAGAGGGACCTAGAATTTGAAGTCAACGATTGGGTCTACTTGAAAATCTCACCTATTAAAGGTGTGATGAGGTTTGGAAAAAAGGGGAAACTTAGTCCCCGGTATGTGGGCCCTTATCAAATCTTTAAGAATATTGGGAAAGTTGCCTATGAGTTAGACTTGCCGAATGAGTTGGCTCCGGTTCACCCGGTACTTCATGTTTCTATGCTTAAGAAGTGCATTGGTGACCCGGTATCCATCATCCCTTTAGAAGGTTTGGGATTTGATGAGAGTATTTTGTATGAAGAGATTCCAGTAGAAATCTTGGACCGACAAGTTAAAAAGTTGAGGAATAAGAAAATAGCTTCTGTGAAGGTTCTATGGAGGAATCAATTAGTTGAGGGTGCTACATGGGAGGACGAGGCTGATATGAAGTCCCGCTATCCTCATCTTTTTCCTTCTACTCCTATCCAAGCTTGAGATAAGTAGTTCTCTTGAGTTTGGTGTTTTGGGAGTCATGTGTGCTTTATGATTTCCTTATGGTGTGCATGTCCTTGTGAAAAGTCATGTTTAGCATAAAATAAGTTTTCATGATTTAAATGTTCCTCATGTTGTTGTGCATTGTAGTATGATGATTGCATATTTGACTTCATGAGATGATTTGATGAACATGTTTTGCTATACTTGTGATGATATGGCATATTGGCTCCATAAAGTTGTGTTGAGCTTATTTTAGTTGGAGAAGGTAGTTCCTCCTATGCTTATGTGAAATGATGAGTTTTGTGCATAATGGGTTGTGGATGTAGTTCCTACTTCATTGTGTTGCATTGATTGTGTCTTGAGATAGAGTTGGTGGTTCCTTCTTTGAATTGTGCATTATTTTGATGATTGCATGCATGATGGGCTGCTAGTCTTGAGTCTTTTAATTCCATAAGGGGTCTAAATCGTCATTCGAGGACGAATGTTCTCTAGGAGGAGATAATATAACACTCTGGAAAATGGTAGGATAACATTCTGGAAACTAGTAGTCAAGGCCAAGAAGCAAGTGCCAAGGAAAAAGGGGCCAAGACAAAGCCAAAGGCCAAGGCTGCCCCTAGATTGAGCACACTGCCTCACCCTTCATAAGTGGGACCACGGACCGTGGTCCTCACCACGGCTCGTGAAGGGGGATCGTGGTCTTGCTTGGGCCATGGTAGAATGACCCCCCAAACTCCTAGCTACTGCCTCAACTTCCATTGCCATCACCACGGCTCGTTGTCATGACCACGACTCGTGGGAGGCCTCGTGGAGTTGCCTTGGCCAAAGGAGAGAAGTCCCCAAGTGACCAAGCTACGACCTTACCTTCACAGAAGGGACCACGGCTCGTGGAGCCCTTCGTAGCCTTGGGCATGTTAGCCTTATTCCTCATTGGTGGAGCTACTGCCCCAACCTTCACGAGGGGGACCACAGATCGTGGTCCTCACCATGACTCGTGAAAGGGCTCATTAAGCCTGACGGGGTTCATTAAGTGAGGGTGGGTCAATTAAGTCTTTTCCTATTTAGGTCCAATTAAAGTGAGGCTGTTTTGGGTATTTTTATGGGTACAATATAAGTTGTTTTTAAGTCAAATTCACCCAATTAAAGTCATTAATTCACAACATCCAAATAATTCCCAAAATCCTCTCCCTTACAATATTTCTCTCACTAGAAATCCTCTATTGAAGAAGACCAAGAACTTGAAGGCTAGGGCTCAAGAATCCATCTTCTCAACTCCAATTCGTGGGAAAATCTTCAATCAAGGTATGGGGGTCTTGATTCATGGAAAGCTTTCTCCCATGAAGCCCTAAAACACTCTATTTCAAATTACCAGGTTCTTAAAAATCTATGGTTTTCAATCTATAGCATGGGTTCTTCCTAAAAATGATTTCAATAAGTTAATTGACTATTATTATGATTGAATTTGTTTATTGGTGATTTTATGAGAAAATTCACCATGAACCCAAGAATTTCCCCATGACCCAATTTCACGAAATGTGATGGGTGTATTGATGCAAGATGAACACTATGAATTGTGTCTATGCTATTTTACTTATTTGAATCATGTTATTATTCATGCATATAGTAGTATTTCTAGGTGTGATTGTGAGATAGGATTCATGACCCTTGAAGGGTAGATGATGAGGGTTTGTACATGTTGATGAAAATTGTGTATGAACTTATGATTCACTTAGAAGGTGAAGATCCTATGAATATTGTGTAAATTGTGGTATTGGTGAAGGGTAATTATCCCCTTTCCCTTACACTTGAATATGTATGAATTGTCTAGGATGATGATAACGTTGTTGTGTTGATTGAAAGGCTATTCTCATGAAACACTATGAACATAATTTGAAAGGTTTACTCACATATTGATGATTCTAAGGTTGAAAGTCCATTCTCACCTAATTGAATCCATGAGCTATTTTATTAGTTGTGTTGAATGAAGGGTAAAGATATTCTTTAACACATGTAAATGCAATTCAAGACTAATTATATATTATTTGGGAAATAATGCTTAACACCGAGCGGATATGGACTATGAGGTAGAGGTCCTCCGGTCAATACAATATTCTGGGTTTCTAAAGTTAACCACATGCGATGGAGGCTCCTTTGCCAATATAATAGGTCGGGTTTCTAGAAGAAATCTCCCTATCCCGGAACTATGTGCCCACATAGGTATTTAGCTAGTGGATTCACCTAAAAGCTATAGATTTAGTTCTACCTTAGGCAAGTAGGACACCTTCTTTCGGTGTGGGGTTACACGACACCAGATTCCATGTAGCTCATATGGTCTATGTCGGTTATGGCTATTTTCCCTATATGACAAGATTATGAATATGACAAGATCATGAATATGACACGAACTATACCTATGACTTCTTAATGAGTTTTACTTAGTAGAAGTGGGGCTATGGGACTTCACTTTTACATTGCAGATGTAGACTTGGCAAGGGGTTATGAGGTTGTTTCTAATGCTATGAAAATGTATGAATGTATGCATGTATGTTGAATGGGTTGTTGCTATTGAATGACTTTCCTTATGGTCAAGCTAATGTATATGACTATTTCCTTATCCATGACTATTGACTATGACGAGGTCTAAAGGATGATATGTATGACTAAGGCGTCTTCAAATGGGTACTTAGTATGGTTGGTATGATGGGATGCCAACTATACATTGCACAAGTATACCTTAGGGTTACTAAGGTAATGGATCTACTATGTTATGAGAATTTATATGATAAATATTTTATGACTTGTCTTTTACCTTGGAAGTGCCTGATGATTCTTAAACTTGGCAAGTGCATTCTTTTCAAGTAAATTGTTCCGTTTAGAATGCGTTAAGGATTTTTATTGCATGGCTTCCATACGTAGTACATAATTGTTCTAACCCCTATTTCTTCTACATTTTCTCCAAAGTGTAGGTTCCGGGCATTGAAGTGTTTTCTTCCTTGACTAAGGCTTGTATTGCTTATCTCCAAGACTTGTGGTGAGTCCTAATGGTTTGAGGACAAGAGTCTACTATTCTAGTTACTTTCATATTGTTCTATTTTGAAACTTACTGATTGTAAAGAGCTGTGGCCCTATTGACATTTGTTGTAATAGATGTATTATGAGACAAGGTCTAGACTTCGCTTTTGATTTTTATGAAAAAGACTTTGATTGTAAATTTTTTAATTTCGCATCATTTCTATTTTCTAATGTTTATGTATGCTAAGGGCTTGTATGAGATCCCTTCGGGGTCAAGTACGCCGTGCTACATCTAAGGGGGTACCCCTGGGTCATGATAGTACGACCAAAGATCCCTTAGAAAGAATGATAGTGGGCCATGCGGTAGATGGAGATATTGAGTCTCAAGAGATAGAGACATGTTTGAATCTAGCATTCGTGGATAGCCACAAGCGTTGTGGAGCGATTAGATTGTGAGTTAGGGCCTCCACCTAAGCCTTCAATCGAAGAAGCTCTTAAGTTGGAATTGAAAACTCTGTCTGCTCACCTAAGGTATGCATATTTGGGTACTAATGAAAATTTTCCTATTATACTTTCTGCAGAGTTGTCTGAAATACAGGTTGATACGACATTGATGGTCCTCAAGCAGAGAAAGAAAGCTATTGGATGGCAGATGGATGATATTCATGGGATTAGTCTGGCGTTATATATGCACATAATCTACATGGAAGTGGATCACAAACCAAGTGCATAACATCAACGTAGGCTAAATCCTTTGATGAAAGAAGTGGTGAGAAAGGAAGTGATAAAGTGGCTAGATGTTGGAATTGTGTACCCAATTTCTGATAGTAAGTGGGTAAGTCCTGTGCAGTGTGTTCCCAAGAAGGGAGGTATGAAAATGGTAAGGAACGAGAAAAATGAGTTGATTCCTACTAGAACAGTGACATGATAGAGAATTTGTATAGATTACCGGAAACTAAATGAGGCCACCCAAAAAGATCACTACCCGGTTCCCTTCATTGATCAGATGCCTGACTGACTAGCAGGGCAGGAGTACTATTTTTTCTTAGATGAGTATTTCAGATACAACCAGATCTTAATTGCACCTAAGGATCAGGAAAAGACCGCGTTCACTTGTCCTTATGGTACCTATGCTTTCAAACGCATGCCATTCACACTTTGTAATGCACCGGCGACTTTTCAAAGGTGTATGATGGCCATTTTTCATGATGTGGTGGAAGACTTTGTAGAGGTGTTCATGGATGATTTCTCTGTCTTCGGGAAGTCTTTTGAGGTATGCCTCTGGAATCTTTTGATAAAGTACTCTCTACGTGTGAATAGACTAACTTAGTGCGAAATTGGGAAAAGTATCAATATTTGGTTAGAGAGGGGATAGTGTTGGATTATAAGGTGTCGAAGTCGGGATTAAAGGTTGATAAACCCAAGGTAGAAGTTATTGAAAAATTGCCCCTCCTATTTTTGTAAAAGGGGTACGAAATTTCCTTGGTCATGCAGGTTTTTACTGGAGATTCATCAAGGACTTTTCCAAGATTGCAAGACCCATGTGCAGTCTTTTAGAGAAGGAGGTGGAATTTGATTTTGATGAGATGTGTTTGAAAGCTTTTGAGATGTTGAAGAGGAACTTGATTGAGGCTCCCATCTTAATTTCTCCTAATTGGGAATTACCATTTGAGCTCACGTGTGATGCAATCGACGTAGCAGTGGGTGCAGTGTTCGGATAAATAAAAGATAAGGTGTTCCACTCGATCTATTATGCAAGCAAGACCTTGGATTCTGCACAAGCTAATTACACAGTGACTTAGAAGGAGATGCTAGCTCTAGTGTTCGCCTTCGACAAGTTCAGATCGTATTTGGTAGGTACTAAGGTGATTGTTTTTACTAACCACGCAGCTATTAGGTACCTATTCAGCAAGAAAAATGCTAAACCAAGGCTGATTCGGTGGATATTGCTTCTCCAAGAATTTGACCTTGAGATTAAGGATAGAAAAGGTACTGAAAATCATATAGTTGTTCACTTGTCTAGGTTGGAGGATTTTTCCCATGTGCATGAGGGTGAACAAATCCGGAAAGAGTTTTCGGATGAACAGTTGATGGCACTAGACATCTCTCAGGTGCCTTGGTATGCGGACATTGTGAATCTGATAGTGAGTGGAGATTACCCTCCGGGTGTAACAACCTAATAAAAGAAAAAAGCTCAATCATGATGCTAAGTTCTATATATGGGATAAACCATTATTATTCAAGCAAGGTGTGGATCGGGTGGTGAGAAGAAGCATTCCGGAGTATGAGGTTCAAAGTCTTCAAAAATTGTCATGCTTGCCCATATGGAGGACACCGTAGAGGAAAGCACACGACGCATAAGGTACTACAATCTGGTTTCTTTTGGCCCTCGTTATTTAAAGATTCTATTGCTTTTGTGAAGGGTTGTGATAAATGCCAAAGGTTGGTACTATTTCAAGAAGACATGAGATGCCGCTAAGTAACATTCTGGAGGTGGAAATTTTTTATGTGTGGGGTATTGACTTTATGGGTCCCTTCCCGCCATCTAGTGAAAACTAATACATCCTTGTGGCTGTTAATTATGTGAGTACATAGGTTGAGGCGGTTGCTCTTCCTTCGAATGACTCAAGGGTTGTGATCAAGTTCATCAAGAAGCATATTTTCACTCGTTTTGGCACTCCAAAGGCAATCATAAGTGAAGGAGGTAAGCATTTCATTAACCATCTAGTAAAAAATCTTCTTGCTAAGTATGGTATACGTCATAAGGTTGCTACAGCTTACCATTCTCAAACGAGTGGCCAAGTGGAAGTTTCGAATAAATAGGTGAAACAAATTTTGCAGAAAACAGTGAATGCACAGAGGAAGGATTGGCCCTGGTCCTTTGTGGACAATGTGCACCTCAAGTTTGTTGGGGGTGGCTAGTTCAGAGTATGCTCGAAACATTGGCCCTGGTCCTATCAAGGATATTGTGCACCTCAGTTGAGGGTGACTAGGGCTAAGGCATATATATATATATATATATATAAAAGAATTAATGGGCAAAAATGGAGCAACAAATGGGAAAATATTCATGAAGTGTGTACTAAGAAGAAAGAAAAGCTAAGGAGGATGTTTGGTGGCAAAGCAATGACATGTGCACTAGGGAGGCGTAGTCACTAAAATAAGTCCTAAATATTCCCTCCCTTACCCTAAGCCGACATAATAACCAAAAGAACTCCTCTTGATTCCTTGAGAAATATAATGTGAAAGTGAAAATACACTATGGGAAACCTTATGGCATGTTAAGAGAAGTAAGAACTTCATTTGTGAGAGTGAGTTGATTGTTTGAAAAATAGGCCTTGTTCATAATATGATTGCTTGAGTGAAAGACTATACTAAACACAACTGAGCAAGGGCATTCATGGCATATGTTCGGATTATCTAATTGCTGTGTTTGTATAAGTTTGCGTTAGCACAGAAAAATAGTAAAAGAGTTATTCTTTGATCATATATATTGTAACTTGGTGTAAAAGTTTTGAAATGTTGCATTCATTGTGAACTATAAGATCATGATTAAAAATATTTGGTTGATTTTAAGGTGGGTTGATAAGTCCAAGGGATATGAAAAAGAGTTGATAGTCTAGGGATTGTTTGAGGACAAACAAAGGTTTAAGTGTGGGGTGGTGATCTTAGGCGTATTGATATGCCTAAGTTGTTGAAATTTGCCCACGTTTTGATTGAATTAAAGAATGATCGTGAGTCTACTAGCTTGATTTTGTTAAACTTGCAATGATTGTAGACTAACATATGTGATTAGTTGTTTCAGGAACTGTCAAGGAAGTTAGAGTTGATTCGGTGAAAAAGAAGCGAAGAAGAGAAAAAAATGGCTAAGGAAAAAATCACCTTGGCGTGGCGCGCCACTGGTGAAACTTCAGAGAGGCTCGCTGGGGGCACTGCTAGGCGCCAAGGGACAAATTTCAGAGCCCGTTGTGAGGCGCGCTGATGGGTGCAATGCGCTAGGAGCCCAACTTCAGGCACTGCTTCCTGGCGCGATACCCCAAGGGAATTCTGACTTTTTCAGCAAAAATTGTATTAAATAGGATTCCTAACTGAAGTAGAATTCGACTCTAATTTTCCCAACTCTTATAAATAGACCCCTAGGGCTAATTTGTAGGGAGTTCAACATTATTTTGGGAGTACGTGAGCAAGTGCAATCGTTTGTAATAGGTTTTACCTTTCTAACTCTTCTATTCTCCGAAAATTGCATAAACAATTGTATTTTATGATTTTGTAATAGCATGAGTGGCTAAATGCCCTAGTTCTGGGACTGTAGCTACAAATCGAATGTTGAATATTTAAGGTTTATGATTCTTGGTTGTCATTATAAGTTACTTTTATATTCTTGTTTTAGTATTTTGTGCTTGATCGCCATAAGATAAATCTATTGTCTAATCTTAAAATTGAGAGAGGAGGGGTTAAATAAACTAGAGAATATAGAGAGATCGATCATCCATTGAGTTGAGGTAATTTGTGTTTAGGAGTGTTGCCCAGGCGAACAACTTGCTTGGTTACAAGATAGGATGAAATATAAATGCTCGCTAGTTAGGCCTTTTTATCCCCGCTCAACGATGTAGTTAGACAGCTAGCTGGAGTACGCGACTAGAGGTCGAGAGACCCGACTCGTACAATTAACTTTGTAAACGAGTAACTTGACAACTAAAATTAGTTCTAAGCCAAGAATATGATACATGAGATTCATTGCATGCTGCAGCCCTGTAATTGTTTTTTACTTGCTTGAAACATCATCTTAAAGTCATTCACAATTAGTTACTTTTATTTATTGCATAATTCGTAGTAGTAGTTAATAGGGAAAATTGTATATAATAACAAACTATTAATTCAAATTAAATGCTATAAATATATTTTGATTTAATTGTACCTCATAGCAAACTGTTGCTATTTCACCTCTCTCCTGGTGAATCTCGCTCGCCACTCTCGTTCTCTCCCTCACCTCTCTCATTTTTTTTTACAAACGCAAGTGTATAAAGTGCGTCTGTGTTTGTATAAAGCGAGAGAAAATTGTATACATACATATATTTTCGTTCCCCTCTCTCCCCTCTCCCAGATCTCGCTCGCCACTCTCCTAGATCTCGCTCTCTCACTCGCCTCTCTCACTTTATACAAA
>JAJOOH010035148.1:0-18189 GCA_029582605.1 Solanum gracilifrons
ATCATCTTCTCACGTAGCACAATAAATCTTGGGGAAACAAAATATTGTTACGTGCTTCCCTCTTCAAAACCAACCAAGCGAGTGTTTGATTAAAATTGCCCAAAATCTTCAAGTTACAACCGCTACTCTCTTCAAGTAAAAACTCCAATTTAAGCTCTTTTGATAAATCAAGAAAATTCTTGAATTAAATGAGAAATCCGAGATATATAGGATACGAAAACATTAGTATTTTTCAATGAATTGAGCTGCATAACTGTAGCTTCATTTCTCCAATCATCTTCTCACGTAGCACAATAAATCTTGGGGAAACAAAATATTGTTACGTGCTTCCCTCTTCAAAACCAACCAAGCGAGTGTTTGATTAAAATTGTGAATGAGACACATACTAGAAGCTTATGGAATAAGCTTAAGACACTTTATGCTTTGAAGACTAGCAATAACAAGTTGTTTCTTCAGAAACAATTGATAAATATCAATTATAGAGAGGGAAATTCGATTTAAGATCATATAAATGATTTTAATGTTGTCCTTGACCAGCTTTTCGAAATAGGTGTAAGGTTTGATAAAGAAATACAAAAACTTTGGCTACCTAGTACTCTGCCAGACTCTTTTGAAACTCCTCGAGTTTTTTTGACTAATTCTGCTTCTAGTGGTGTTATAACCATGAAATATTTTAAGAGTCGTGTCTTGAATTAAGAGATAAGAAGAATATCTCAAGGCTCATATTCTTCAGTTTCACACTTGCGATATTTTTGTTACCAAAGATAGGGGGAGAAATTAAACAAGTTCAGAGGTCAGAATGACAGAGATAAAAGTAGAGGTAAGTCAAAATCTAAATACAAGAATGTTATCTATGACTATTGCCACAAGAATGGGCATATCAAGAAATATTGCTACAGGTAACAAGAGAGATATGAGTTAACAAAAGAAAGAAGACGGTAATGAAAATCGTGTTGTTGTTGTTGCTAATGATGATCTTCGTTGTTTCTTGTGATGAAAATGTCGTTAATCCTGTTCGCGATGAGTCTAGTTGGTTTGTGGATTCTGGTGCTACTTCTCATGTCACACCAAAAAAATATAATTTCTTCTTGTACTCCAAGTGATTTTGGATGCTGAAAATAGGCAATAATCATGAGGTTGCAGTTCTTGGCATTGGGACAGTTTGTTTGGAAAGTATCAATGATTTCAAACTAGTTCTCAATAATGTCAAGCATGCTCCAAATACTTTCTTGAATTTGATATCTATGGGATACATTGATGATGAGGGTTATATTAATACCATTGGTGCTGGCCAGTGGAAGCTTACTAGAGGTTCGATGGTTGTGGCTCGTGCTGACAAATTGTCTAACTTATATGTTTTTCAGGATTCCATTTCTAGAGACTCAGTAAACTTGGTGGAGAATGATACTTCATTAGAGTTATGATATAGAAGACCAAGTCATATGAGTAAGACGAGAGTTAATAATTTGGCTAAGAAAAATTTGCTTTCTAGTGTGAAACAAGCAAAGTTGAAGAAGTGTGTTCGTTGCTTAGCCGGTAAACAAAAAATAGTTTCTTTTCAGAGTCATCCACCTTCAAGAAAGCTTGATTCGGTGGAATTGGTACATTTTGATTTGTGTGATTCTTAAAAGGTAAAATCTCATGGTGGTGCACTTTACTTTGTGACCTTTATTGATGATCATTCTCACAAACTCTAGGTATTCTCTTTAAGTCTAAGAATCAAGTACTTGATGTGTTCAAGAATTTCCAGGCCTTGATTGAAAGAAAAACAGGAAGGAAATTGAAATGCAGTCGTTCTAATAATGATGGTGAGTATATTGGTTTTTTTGATAAATATTATAGAGAACAAGATATTTGACATAAAAAAAAAACTCCTCCAAAGACTCCTCAACTAAATGGTTTAGCAGAAATGATGAACATAACTCTAGTTGAGAGGGTTAGATATATGCTTTCAGATGCTAAGCTGTCAGATTTCTTTTGGGCGGAAGCACTTAATACTATTGCCTATATTATAAATTTATATCCTGCTATTGATTTGAATTGTGATGTCCTCAATAGAGTTTGACCTGGTAAGAATGTCTCTTATGATTATTTTAAAGTTTTAAGGTGTAAAGTCTTTGTGCATGTTCCTAAGGATAAGAGGCCAAAGTTGGATGTTAAAACTAAGCAATGTATCTTTGTTGGTTATGATCAAGATGAATATGACTATCGATTTTTTGATCCAGTTGAAAAGAAACTTGCTAGAAGTCATGTTGTTGTGTTCTCTGAAAACCAAACAATTTAAGATCTTGACAAAGTTGAAAAAGTTGATCCTTAGAGCAGTAAATGCCTAGTTGATGTTGATCCAGTTCCTTTGACTATTGCATATGATGAAAATCTTCAAAATGATGAAAATCACATTGATATTAAAAATGATGATCATATTCAGAATGACCAGTATGTCGTTGATGCTTCGGTGCAAGACGATATGGTTAGTCAGCAACCAACTATTATTGATGCTCTCGAGAGTTCTCTCAGAAAATCTATTAGAGAGAAAATACCTTCATCTTGTTATTTCTCAATGAGTATATACTCTTGACTGGCGGGGGAGAACCTGAGAGTCTTGATGATTTCATGGAAGGTGAAGAAAAAGAAAGGTGGTTTGAAGCGATGGAAGATTAAATGAAATATTTGCATGATAATCATGCCTTTGATTTGATTAAGCTGTCTAAAGATAGAAAAGCTTTAAAAAAACTAATGGGTTTTTAGGGTGAAACATGAAGGTGGTAACCAGTTCCATACTACAAGGATAGATTAGTTGTGGAGGGTTTTAACCAGGAAAAAAAAGATTTTGATGAGATATTCTCTCCAGTTATGAAGATGTCATTCATCTGTGTGGTTCTAGGCTTGGCTGCAAATCTGGACTTAGAGTTGAACAAATGGATGTTAAAACTACTTCTCTCCATGGTGACTTAGATGAAGAAATTTATAGGAGCAGTCGGAAGGCTTCGAAGTCAAGGGAAAAGAGAATTATGTTTGCAACTTGAAGAAAATCTTGTATGGTCTAAAATAAGCTCCCACACAATGGTACAAGAAGTTCGGTTCTTTTATGAGTCAGCAGAGCCTCAAAAAGATTTCTTCATACCATTGTGTTCTTGTGCAAAAATTCTTTGATAGTGACTTTATTATCGTTTTGTTTTATGTTGATGACATACTTGTTGTTGGTCATAATGCTTGCAGGATAAAAATATGAAGCAAGAGTTGAATAAGTCTTTTGGTATGAAACACTTGGGACCAACAAGGCAGACTCTTCACATGCAGATTGTCTGTGATAGAAAAACCAAAAAGTTGTGATTATCACAAGAGAAGTACGTTTAGAAAGTACTTCGTATATTCAACATGGACAAAGCTAAGGTTGTCAATACACTTTTAGGCCTTAGTCTTAGCTATCCACTTCAAATTGAGTACAAAGCATTGTCCTTCCGGTGATAGTGAGAAGGAAGGTATGAAGAAAGTTCCTTATGCTTCAGTCTTTGGTAGTTTGATGTACATAATGGTGTGTTCAAGACTACATATTGCTTATGTTGTTGGTATTGTTAGCCGTTTTCTTTCTAATCCAGGAAGAGAACATTAGATGATGTAAAGTGCATTATGAGATATCTTTGTGACATTTCTAGTCTGAGTTTGTGTTTTGGGACAGAATATCCTATTCTATCTAGCTACACTAACTCAAATAAGGCAAGTGATGTTGATACTCGTAACTCTACTTCAAGCTACTTGATTACTTTTGCAGGGGGAGCTGTGTCTTAGAAATCTAGGTTGCAAAACTGTGTTGCTCTGTCTACTACAAAAGTTGAGCTTATTGTAGTTGTTGAAGCTTGTAAAGAGTTGCTCTGGATGATAAGATTTTTTGGGGAACTTGATTGTGCTCAAGAGAGGTAGCTTTATTGTGACAGTCAAAGTGCTATTTATCTTGGCAAGAATTCTACATGGTCGGGATCTAAACATATTGATGTGAGATATCATTGGATTCGAAATGTGTTGGATTCTAAGTTGCTTGAACTTGAAAAGATCCATACCAATGGAAATGGTCCCGACATGATGACTAAAGCTTTGTCAAGAGGGAAGTTTGAAGAATGTTGCATGAACGTCAGGATGGCGATTTCCTTCACGTAGTCGTTAGGGGGAGAATTGTTGGGTTTTAGGTTATTTTCCCTTGCTATGTGGATAAATAAAAGCCCAACTTGGACTAGTCCACTTTTGCCCATATGCTCAATATTATGGTGCATATGTAAGACTTTCTTTTAGGTCTTATTTTCAAGTTTCACATGAGATTGATCAGCAGTTATATAGAGAGAAAAGTGAGAGAGTGCAGATTTCCACACAGGCCCTAACAACTAATTTCAAATCATGATTGCCTCTTTGTTCCTTGTCTGATTGAGATGATTTTTGGACAGCTTGTTCCTTTCAACTTAATCTTTAATTGGAAATTGAGAGAGCTGGATTTGGAGTCTTGTAGCTCCAGATTTTAGCTCGTGAACAGTAGCTGCCTTTAGTGATTTTACTCTTTTTATTTCTCTAGTTTTTGGTACTATCTTGTAGTTGTGTTGTTCATTGTTTGACACTTTGTTGGTGGCTATTTTGGAAAACACATTTGTTAATCTTGTTGATTTTAGGGGAGCTTTAGCCTTGTGGTTTTTACTCTTCACCCCGAAGAGGTTTTCCACGTTAAACTTGGTGTCTCGTGTGTTGACTTTACTTTGTCTTGTTTCTTTGGTTGATTTGTTTGCAACTCAAACAGTATCGTTCTTGCATTAGTTTGTCTTCTCTTGGTTCAAATAAAAGAAAAATTTTGGACTTGAGTTTTTTTTCGCTATTGCATTGTCGTGCACATTTATTTGTGCTTGCCTTTCCTAACAAGAATGAGTTAAGAGTACCAGCTGAGAGCAATCACTACACTCTGTCCTAAATTACCTAAATTATTTGATTGAACAAGACAACAAAATAAGATAGTGACATAGAGAATTACATGGTTCAGTCCATCTCATTAGTTTAATGTCTCTAACGTGATCTTGCATAGGATTTTGGTATCCTTGGTTAGCCAGTTAATCAGATGTAGAGAGTCACTCTCAATTTCTAGTTTCCTGATTCCTTTGCTAATGCACAAATGACTCCAATCTTCAAGGCAATGCTCTCAACAAAGTTGTTAGTCGTCTCAGCGCCAAGAAGCATTGCATATGCCACAATGGTCATTCCGTTCGTATTTCTAATAATTCCTCCACCTCAACTTGGCCCTGGATTGCCTTCTCTAATACCAAACAGATGGTTAAAATAATGGCTAATCAAACTGCTGATGAGAAGATGTTCCTTAGTTTTCTTCTACCAAGTTAGCAGTACAACAAGAACATTTTGAAGGAAGAGACACTCCAAATCTTCCAACATTAGTATCCACAACAACTCTATGTCTCAGTCTTTAAAAGAAAGAATGCAATTTTAAAAGGACACTGCCTGTGCTACAACATCTTATCAACCAACGAGGTGTTGTGTTTCTCCCTGATATGGTACGTTCCAAGCAGAGTTAAGAGTGAATCTCTCATCTACTGATGAGGCAGTCCATAAAGGATGATCATTAAAAGTAAGAGTTAATTTTAACCCTTTCGATTTGTTGAACAATCTGCATTGGAAGTTGTTGAGAAGAGTCTAGGGGTATTTCAGTTGCCATCAACTATGTAGTACAAACATTTTTTGACATCTCCGTATGAAAAGATTGTCATAAAAATTAGGACAGAAAGAGCATCTTTTTTCTCACACACGTCTTCAATTTTGAAAATTCATTTAGAAACATTTCTAATCCAGCAGAGGTTAAATCTTTACTACTTTTCTTCTTTTTGTTTAAGTTGGAAAGTGTTCTTGTTGATCATTTTCTATTTTGCAAATTCAAGACTAGAATGGCATGAAGTATTAGCAAACAATACATCTTTGAAAAGTTTTGAACTTTTGATGGTCAACTTGCTATCAAGTTGATATTTGATTCCCAACCAATTTGCATCCACTTTTGAGCATAAGATTTTGTCAAATTTCATATATCTAACCATATGATAAAAGTCTTATTGGTTGACATTCCATAATCCCTATCTTCTGGTCAGAATGATTTGAAGGACCAGATAAAATTTAATGCTTCCTTCAATTCCATTAGAATATATTCTTGCAGCAAGGCTACAGAACTGTGTAGAAAAAGAGACTGAAGCATATTGGCAATGAAAGGTCACACATGACTTGGTGCCAAAATGAATCTGGCATTTCGTTTTGGGATATAAATACAGAACCAAATAATCCACAACTCATGTCAAGGCATTCAAGAGAAACAAAAATGTTAAGAAGGGAGGCCTTACCTGAAGTGAAGAGTCTTTGTTTATTAGCCAAGGATGACTTGCCTACATACCGCTCCTCCCACAAGGGTATTATTTCTTAATTTCCCTTGTGGGGTTGCTATGCTAGGCAGTTATCCTGGCTATATTGACAGGCTGTTCTTCATCACGTTAGGCCTCTTCTTCTCGTAATCATGCTAAACATATCAAACAAAATTTTCATCGTTTTGGGGACTTTCTGCATTTTTACACACTGGCAGCAAATGAGAGGTGCAGTGTATGTACTCCTATTCTTATTTTTCCTATTTAGGCTCTCTCATATCGAGCCCAAAAACACACATACCATGTGAATTTGTGATCTGTCTTATATAGCACTTCACTTTGATATCCTTCCTGATGTGGCATTTTCGTAAATATCAAATGCACTCTTTTTTAAGAAGCTTTCCAACTTGGAACCCTGTAAGTCCTCCTTCTCGACCCACCCTCATTTGCATGCCCGTGTCATGTGTCACATGTGCATCCAATCCAAATTGCGGTGTTCACTTGAAAGGTACTTCTGATTATCAGCTGTAGCTCACATTTTCATTTCCACAACACAATCAGTAAACATTGAATGCCACTCTTTTGCTTCTTTACTCTTTAGTCTCTCTCTTTGGAATTGGAATATGGGACAAGGATGTTACCAAAAAGTCTTACTCATAAGGTTCATCCCGCCTCTTACTAACATAAACAGATCAATTCAACCAGGCTGCAATAGTCACATGATGAAACATTGACATACTAAAAGCCATGGAACTCTTCATACATCTTATAAGAACACCAATCTGTTGTTTATGTACCACACAAGCTAAAAGTGAAGTAAAAATGAAGCATATATCTAATGTACACCATTTATTATTTCATCTTCAAGTCTACAACCTATAGTGTATATCTACATTTATTACCTAGCTCTTATTCCAAAAACTCGGTTGTGCCAAACTGAATGGAGTATCATGTGAAAAACATCATATTTAGAAGGCTTAATGTGCCAGAGAAAATGTTGTTGCACCTGCTTAACTCTTCCATGCATCTGCTTATATTTCTTATCCGAAATGGACAGAAGTATGTTTTTCAAATTTGGGATATCCTTCTCCTGGACAAATACAGCAAAAGATTCCCAGTTTAGAGCCTCAAAGAGCGGGGGCACATAGTTATCGGATAAGATCACCGGGATACATCCATAGTAAATAGCTTCTACCACTCTAGGAGAGTTGACTTGAGAACCTCTTGCACATATGCAGTATTTGCTGCTCTTCATGTACCGTATATAGCTTGCCTTAGTTATTCCACCATAAATCCTCATGTCAGGATCTCTGTTTTCCCAGTGCCTCAGTAGTATAGGGCGGAGATAACCATGCATATGTCCAGCAAAAAAAGCAAGGGTACGCCGTTTGGAAGCTGGCTTTCCTCCAAGTTCAGCAAGAGGGTTCGTCCTCAAATGAATGTTCGGTTGTGGTAGAGACACATCTTTACCAAACTGGAAGCCACCTCTCAGGTCAGCATTGCATAACGATCTTATGCAATTACTCATAATTTCATCCGTCAACGCAGGGGCCTGAAGATGAAAATCAGGTTATGCTATAGCACTCAAAGCATATTTCAGAATAGGTAGGCCATGACATTTGCATTGATAGAGATTCCAAAATAAGCAAACAAACGAATATATTCAAGAAGGATGAGAAGCTTCTCTGATATTAATTCAGGATTTAAGATCACACGGAAGGATGGGAGACATACCCAGTCATGACAGGCAACAATAAAATGGTCAGCTCCATCTGTTCTATTCCAGAAACGATACTTTTGCGCGATCATATCAACATAGTTACTTAAAAATTGCATTATATTTGTACGGTTGTGAGAATCAGGCACGTACAATGTCAACTTTAGTAATCGGAAACTTATCGGCAAATAAAATAGGTGAGCCTTTTTGGGGTTCTTAGTGACAAATCCTTTGTTTTCTTGAAGCAGCTTTATGAACCAGCCCTCTGAAGCATATATTCCATCGAGAGGTCCGGAATGGAATATGGGTCTTTCCCCTTCAGCATAGATGTAAACCTTGAGAGTCTTCTCCATCAATTCATAACTCCTGCATTTTGTATACATTTGATAGTTGAATCAGCTTCAAGAATTGATACTTTGTTATGTTTCTTTCCTTTTATTTCTCATTTCTTAATTTTTCGGGTGTAGGGTAGTGTGAGCATCCTAACAAGCAAGCAAATGTATTCAAACTTTTGTGAATTTGAAACTCAGGGACAATGAGCTCCAAAACACCAAATAAAAACAGATCAAAAGAGCCATGTTTAAGGAGAAGGATAATCTCAATGAATCACACATTCTACAGGAAGTCACACATCATATAGTTGATCAATAGAACTACGATGATTGGAAGGAAGATCATATACAGGTAAATTGTCTCAATACACACAAATGGTTTCAATGGATCGGGAAAAGGAAAAAGTGATACTTTAGTATTTCTATATGGTTGACAGAATAAGAAGGAAATTATAGGATTATTACCATATTAACACCTCAAAACCTAGTAATATTACTCAAGAAGTTTCAAAATCTTCTTCACAAATGTGTCATCCATGGCTTGATATAGTACTAATAGTGTAACCAACTCTTAGAAGGACATGAAGCAAATAGAAGGTCCAAGCTCTTAAAAGATAAATCTTACTATCAATCCTGATAATTTACAGGTTAATACCTCAACTACGATACTACCATAGCAATTATACAATACAGGTTATTCAATTGGTGAGCAGAGGAATCTATTTCAATAGTTTAACTGCATAAAGCTTGCACTTTCATGATGTAACGCGGAAAGATAATTGTTTTCAATAGTGTGTAACTTCCAGAAAAGTCATTGGATTACAACACAGTTCTTGGATAAGAACGAAATATCATATCAACATGAACAAAATCCACAACTATGGAGTTGCTAACCTTTTAAACATGGACAGATTTCTAAATAGAGGGGCATATAATCCAGGCTCACTCTTTAAGAGAGGCGCATTCTCGATTAGATATTTTGCACGTAATAGTTCTTGATCTACAACCGAGGACCATCGTGGTTTCTATGAAAAAGTAAGTTCAATTAGGGACAAGAGAAAGTGCAAAGCTGTATAAATGAACTAATGAAATCATTACCCTTGATAAAACTGAACTGAAGCCCCGACATACCATTGAACAAAATGAAGTTTGACTTTCTTGCAGCATATAATTCATTTGAGATATTGATGCCACACTTTTTCTTGCTCGGTCAGACCTTTCAATCACAGCAGGAATATTCCTCAGGCAAGAATGATCTGTTGATTGGTTTTGGATGGAAGATGTCAAAGGAGAGATAACCATTGCCAAAGGTGCAGCGGTTGTGATTATAGGATTGTCGTCTATCGTTTCATTTCTTGCCACTCCGTGAGCTATGTCGTCTTTATCTGGCTTATCTAGTACAAAATTATTTTCAGATGTTGGAATAACAAATTCAGAACCAAAAGCAACCAGCAGTGGAAATTTGTCTTCAATTTCAGTATCTTCAATCATGGTAGCATTAGAGTCTTCAACGGTTGCATCATTTGTCTTTGACAGCTCAGTTTTGGCTGTTCCTTCATGAACAACATTTGAGGCAGTAGTGTTCAAACCACTAGCAAACGTCAGGCTTCCCGATATATTAGAATTACCAGATGACTCTCTAGATTGAAAGCTGCCTAAAAATGCTACTTGACCTTTGCTGGAAGAAGATAATGAGGGGACAACATATATGTTTGGAAATCCGAAATATTGAATGATCAAAACCATAACAAAAACGGATGCCACTAGCCATAGCAGTCTTTTAGTCCCCAAGAAACTTGCATATCGAACTTCAGTTCCCATGTTCACGCAAATCACTCAATTCCCTGGACAATTTTGCAATTCCAAATTTAGCATCCAACATAGCACTCTTAATTTTTAAGATTCACTCATTCTTGAATATAATGATACGCTCTCTATTTCAATTTGTTTGTCACTTACCTCTTTAGTGTTTAAAAAAGAATGCTTTTTTCCACAACTATTTAATTTTAACTTACAAGATTTAAGTACATTCTAAACATCTTTAGCTTAAAGACCACATAAAGTCAAACAAATTGGAACGGAGGGATTACTTGAGGAGTGATGGTAATTTTGCAGTAGAAGAACTTTGATTCAAAATTCAATCAGAACCCTGCAGCAATATTTAAATTTTCTTATAACACTAAATAATCAACAACTAAGAAAAGAAAGGAGGGATTTTGCTACTGAAGAGTGTTGATCAAAAGTAAGGGAAACACAACAATTGTTGTTTCTTTCTAATTTCTGGCATCAAGTACAGTTGAACTAAAATATAGGCACACACATGAAAAGGCCAAATCCTGAGACCCCATACAATTGAGAGGTAGTGAAGAAGGAAAAGCAAGAAAGTGAAAAGAAAAAGGAAGACATCTTACAGAATTCATCAGCTTCAGCGTTGGCTACATAGTAGAAAATGTGAGTTAAAAAAGTGGTATCAACGTAGCGGTTTTTTGTCTTTAAAATTTAGGTTGAGGGTATTTTAGCCATTAACCTATTAATATATACGTATTTTGTATTGGACGTAGTACTTTAGGGCATGAGCCTATAACAGGGCGGGGCTGACCCACCCTTGCCAAGGGGTGTCTACACCCCAAGGTAAAATTTTGGTTTACAACTATATATATATATAAAAGTATTGACACATTTTGATACAAGTGTAAGATTTATTCTAATGGTTAAGGGATTGCAAAAGTTACTTAAGGTTGTGTTAAAGCCCTATTGGCCTCATCCACTGCAACTATATCATCTTGACAGCATGATAAGTTGGACAAAGAATAAACTGTTTTTGTTAAGAAATGTAAAGAGGAACAGAAAATGGGTCATTATGATGATCAAAAGTCTAGAAGACAAAATGAATTATTTTGCAGATTGCTTTGGCCACTGTTATAAAGGTGAATGATTGAGTACTGAATTCCCAAAAAGTCGGCAATCATTTTCCATCACTCTGTATGATCACCAAAGTTCACCTAAAGATATTTTGCATAAATCAATAATTATACTGCAACCCATGTTCTATTGGTGAAGTAGCTAACATGTGACTAGGAGGTCACGGGTTCAAGCCTTAAAATAGCCTCTGGAGAAATGCAAGGTAAAATTCCGTACAATAGACCCTTGTGATCGCGGATCCTGCACATACCGGGAGTTTTAGTGCACTGGGTTGCCGCTTTGGTCTGCCAAATGTTTCTAGTATAGTACAGGAACACTAGTAAAGCACAAAGTTTTAGTATAGTCTTGTCCAAATAGGAGAAGAAACAAGTAGAGATGCTAGAAAAGAAAGAACAAATTGTATCTTCTCTAGTCTATGTACAGGAAATAATCAGATACATTGATGCAACTTATTACATATTTCTCAAAAGAATGCTGCACTAATTAAACATCTAAACTCTGAAACTATCTAAATGTGTACATTTGTCACCTAGTTCTTACTCCAAAAACTCTGTTGTGCCATATCGAATGGAGAATCATGTTGAAAATATCGTACTTTACGGGCTTGACGTGCCAAAGGAAATGCTGCTGCACCAGCTTAACCCTCCGCTGCATCTCACGATATCTCCTATCAGGGATCGATACAAGTATGTCTTTCAGTTTTGGAATGTCCTTCTCTGGAACAAAAATAGCAAAACCCTCCCAGTTCAAAGTCTCGAAAAACGGGGGTATGAAATTGTCAGATATTATCACTGGAACACACTCGTAGAAAATGGCTTCCACCACTCGAGGACTATTGACTTCATAACCTTTTGCACATATGCAGTATTTGCTACTCTTCATGTATTGTACATAGCTTACTTTACTAATCTTGCCGAAAATCTTCATGTCAGGATCTTTGTTTTCCCAGTTGTTCAATAGGATAGGACGAAGGTAACCATGCATGTTGCCAGCAAAGAAAGCAAGAGTTCGTCTCTTAGAAAGACGTTTTCCCCCAATTTCTCTAAGGGGATTCTTTTCTGCACGTATATATGTTTCTGGAAGCGATACATCTTTACCGAATTGGAAGCCTTCTTTAATGTCAGCATTGCACAATGCTCTTATGCAATTAGCCATGATTCTTTTTGTTTCTGCAGGGGCCTGAGGACACAAATCTCCGCTTCAGTATACGACAGAAATTCATATATCTTAACTATAAAAAGAATGTAGATATATCTTTGACACCGAAATTATAAGATGAGCTTGCATTTACACATGCAGAAAAATAAGCCTCAATGAAGAAAAATGGTGCACACAGCAAAGCATTCCATTAAAGAGGAAAACAAAAGATCTTGACTGATGGATAAAATAAAATCTATGAGAATCAAATTGGATGTTGTAATACCGTTTAGGAACTCCGATTAATGGAAGAATCCAAAACTTACCCAATCATGGCAGGCAACAAGAAAATGGTCAGCTCCAGCAGTCCTGTTCCAAAAATTATGTCTTTGGATAATGATGTCGAGATAATCACTTAAATATCGAATTAAGTTCCTACGACTGTGAGAATCAGGGACATATAAGGTCTCCTCTAGCATACGGGAGCTGAACGGCAGATAAAACAAGTGAGCCTTTTTGGGGTTCTTGGTAACAAATTTCTTGTTTCTTTTCAGGAGCTTCATAAACCAACCCTCAGAAGCATATATTCCTTTAAGCACTGGCGTATGGAATACTGGTCTTGCACCTTCTGTATAAATGTAAACTTTGAGAATCTGCTCCATCAATTCATAGCTCCTACACATACATGATGTATGTCAGATCAGAAAAATGCACCTCAACCATATTAAAAGACAAAGTAAATGTAAAGCCACAATGCCACCAATTACAATGAGATTACTAACTGAAAATCTCATGTATCTCAAACTAAAAAACTTAAGGTAGGAGACTGAGGTCTGTGTTCCCCACCTGTCGTGGGGTGTTCCATTTGTAAGGAACTGTATAAAGTATGCAAGAAAGCATCTTCCTATTATGACTATTTACCGAAATTCAGTATATGCAACAGACGACTGGCTCAAAGCAAGCAAGAAATACACTGGATTCACCAAGAAAGAAGATGTTCATTATTATTGAAACTAAAATATTGAAATATAGCAGCTCCCACAAAGCATAACTATTGTTTGATGAGTAACGAAGCACAAATGTCTAATCTAATTCAGTACTACCGAATACACCTCCAATGTCAGAAAACATCCAGATTACACAAGGGGTGGATTCATCATATGCATCACCATTTTCTATTACCTCATAAACATTGACAAATTTCTATACAAAGGAGCATATAAGCCAGGTTCATTTCCTGCTAGAGGAGAATTCTCAATGACACTTTTTGCATGTAGTAGTTCTTGATCTACATCTGAGGACCACCGTGGTTTCTACAGAAAAGATCAAAAGAACATAACTATAATATCTAAGAATTCATTCGTCAATTACACAAGTCATATCCAACTAGGAGAGTATCAAAGTAACATGTATACATACCATCGAATGAAATGATGTGCGAGTTTCTTGCTGCATAACATTCATTTCAGCTATTGATACAACACTATCTATTGGCTTGTCAGACTCCTTCATAACAGGAATTTTATGACTGACTGTAGGAGCATGGTCAGTGCGTTTTTGCACAGGTAAGTTATCACTTTCAAGTAGATGGCCTGTATTTCCTTCTTTTTCAGATATGTTCTGGTAGGAAGATATCAAAGGAGCTTCTTTCTTTGCATCAAGATTGACCTGTGGTGTTACAACCAATGGTGGTGGTGCAATAGACAATGCTGTGGGATTTATCTCCAACGACTTAGCTTCCGTCGGTGCTGGAGAAATACTGCCTCCCCCATCAGTATCAACCACACGCGATAAAGAACTTTCAGATGTACTATTTGAAGCTTGTAAATCATCTTCAGAGTCGGCAGCCTTATCTGGAGGTAAGCTACTATTTCTTCCTAAACTTTCCACATTTGACTTGTTGTCCAGTTTTGAATCCTTAAAAGGGGATTCATCCTCAGGGTCAACGTCCTCAGTTAAACCAGAATGTTCATTCATTGGAGGCATAGAACCATCCTCTACCTCTTCATTATTTGCATCAGAGAGCTTAGTTTCATTAGTTGTTTCATTGATAAGATTTGTGTTAGTAGCATTCACAATGCTACCATGTTTCAAGTTGTCTGACCTACTGAAGTTGCCAGATTGATCTACTCTTTGCGAGCTGCTTATTTGACCCCCATTGGCAGTAAACAAAGAAGACAGGGCATAACCATATGGAAAACCAAAATACTGAATCATCAAAGCAAGGCCAAAAACCACTCCCAATAGACATACTAGTCGCCTAGTCTCCAACAGATTATGATATCGAATTATAGAGCCCATGTTCAAGCAGCACCCAGAGTGAAGAAAGCACAACACTGTCCCTGGATAATTTTCAAATCCCAAATTCAGTATTGCCACATAGTATTTTTCTATCTATTTCACAATAACTCAGTACTTGAGTAACACAATAAAACAGCACGAGTAAACAACAACATACCCCGTGTAATCCGACAATTGGGGTCTAGGGAGGGCAGGGTCAACCGAGGCGAAACCAAACTTTTAACCTTATGGGTTCTGAAATTTACAACTACGATTTCAAGTGTCAATAAATGGGTTCTAAACTTAATATTTGTCCATATTTAATAAACTTCTTAATACAAATATACTATTTGAACAAAAGTTTCTAGGCTTCTAGCTCTTCCCCTGGTAGGATGTCCGTTCACCTTACCTCTATCTTTGTGGAGTAGAGAAGTTGTTTCCAATAAACCCTTAGCTCAAAAGAGAAATGAATGGAACAGGTAGCAAAACGCATAACAACAAAATAGCAAGATACAAAACACATGAAGTAACAAATAATACTAACACTGTAACACACACATTGAAAAATAAGGAATTGCTTGATTACGAAATAATAATACTACCAAGTACTAATAAGGGGAAGAAGAGAGGAGGCTAGCTACCTGGCCTCTCCCAGGTAAAGTGCGACAACACTCAGCTACCTATTAAAGAAAATCCCCTTAGCCTAGTCGCTGACCCAACTCCGTACCTTCAAACAGTTGTACCTCCTTAATCAAGAAGGATTGTATTCTCAACTTGAACTAATTCTCAAGCTCATCAAGAACCAAAAGCAGAATCATAATTTTCACTTTTGTCACTTAATAAATCAACCATAAAAACACTAGCTTTTTAGAAATACAATAATTGTTGAAGTCAATAATAAACAAAACAGAAACAGTAAACACCAAAAAGATAATAACTTTCATCCCAAATCACCAAGGGCAACTAAAATTAATCCTCAAACATACTGCTAGCTTCAATTACCAGATCAAAAGTGGACAAGGAACCTCTTCAAGGCCACGTTTGGCTACTCAGTTAACTCAAAAAAAGATTTTAAAAAATCCAACATATTGAGCAGCTTCATCATCTAGTTGGAAAAGTTGATTTTGAATTGAGTTGACTAATTGTAACATTTGATACATTAGACACCCAAATGAGACCTAATAAAAATATACCTTATTTTAGTCAATAAATACATAAGTAAAATAAGATTCTTTTAATACCTCTACAAGATTTGAAATCATAATGGGGGTATCTGTTCAACTTTGCTTTTGTATTTTTCCTCTTTTTTTTTTTTTTCTTTTCTTTATTGCAGTAATGACAGCAGTAAAGTGGAAAAAGAAAAAGGAAGCATATGAGTAAGCTTTGATTAATGAATCTAAATTTTAGTTAGGTGACGCGTTCGGACAAATATGCCACAAGTGGCACGTACAAATACCGCGACATTGGCTTTTTAAGTAAACATGAGTACTAAGCTTTGTTTAATTTTTGTGTCATAATTAAAATTTTAAATACATAAATTTTATTTTAAAAAATTATAATTAAAATTTTATTATAACACATAAATTGAGATTGAGGGATTAACAATACGAAACATATTGTGGTGAGAGTGGCTTGTGGGTCTCTGCTTTTTACTATATATGTACATCAAATAATGCATTATTTTGATACTTATGGTAGTTATTAGTACTACTTGTTATTATTAAGAAGGTATATAGTCATTATCAATCGTTACTATATAAATATGCTGACCTCTTCTTTTGAAGTAGTAGATGAGTTTGATTGGTAAACATTAAGAGTTTGTTTGGTACAAAAAAAAATTGTATAAACCTTTTTATATTTGATTCGTCAAATATTTTCTTTAAAAAAATAATTTTTTTGAAAATGAGAAAAATAAGTTCTTTGATGAAAATAAGGAAACAGACTCTATTAGTGAGCAGTGGCAATCCACATTAATAGAGCAGTGGAAAATAAGTTTTACTTATATATCAAACATCAGAAAATAAATAAAAGTTCATTTATTTTAGAAAAAAAAATATCCTTCGTACCAAAACACCTTAAATGTTATTTATTGTCCATTATTTTAGGTAGACTAAAATCTCGCCATCAACTCACGCAACGGTCAGTTTACATTTATTTAACACTGAAGCAAGTGCAGGTGATATAGAATCATATCCCTGCCTTAATTACTTGTCCAATTATTTTAATTGTTCCTAATTATTTGTCTATTTTGACAAATCGAAAGAACAAATTTTTTTTACATATTATACCCTTAATTAATTACTTTGAAAAAGATAGAATTTCTTGAAAAATTTAAATTTTTAATTCATTCACTTCATATTAATAAGAGTAAAATGATAAATTCACTATGTCAATAATTATTTTTTGTAAAAATTGAGTTATCATATTAAAAGAAAAAATATCTATATTTTTATATTCCGTACCATATTGATAATATACAATGATTTTTTTTTTATATATGTATACTTGGAATTTTATAATTTGTCTAACAACCATTAAATTTTGAGGGCACCTTCATGAAGGGGAAAGAAACAAATAAAGTGAGGTTGGAGCGGTGGAGTGTTAACATCCAATTATATGTCATGCAAATCTAACACCTAACTCATAGTTTTCTGTGATTGCCAGTGCCAGCAACTACAATTTATTTGTATATCATGCATTGGTCTTTTTGTCAATCTGAAATTTCACCCCAAAACCAGCATTATATTCCAGGGGAAACACTATATATATACGAAAATAAAATCATATTTACTTAATTATAATAGTTACCTTCAAAGGCGGATCCATCCCATAAGGGTACACGTGTATCCGTTAACTTCGATATAATTAACAGTGCATTCATGAAAAGTAGAAGAGTGTCAATGTCATTGTGTTGTTGGTACAAGCTAAAGAATCCACCCGCAAGACCTAGGTTCAGTGGCGGAGCCACCTTACAGTTAGGGGTTAATCCAAACCCCCTTCGGCGGAAAATTATATTATTTGTACATGGTTAAAATAATTGTTTAAGTATATATAATAGATGTCGAACCTCTTTCGGCTACTTCGTGTATCTATTTTTTCAGATTTTGAACCCCCTTCTTGAAAATCTTGGCTCCGCCATTGCCGGGGTTCGAATCGAGCTAGAGTATTATTTTACTTTTTAATTTTAAGTTTATCTTAGAGCTCATATATGAGCTAAGATAATATTGATGCACCCAAAGTCCTCAAATCATGGTTCATCTATTCCCCTCCGTCTCATGAATAATTTACTTTTTTTCGATTTGTTTTAAAAAGATTGATTCTTTTCCTTTGTTAATAACATTTCAATTTCAACTTTTCATGTGACATGTTTCAATTTTTTTTTTTAAATCATTTTTTGTTCCACCCCTACCCC
>JAJOOH010035149.1:0-17481 GCA_029582605.1 Solanum gracilifrons
AAGTGTGGATTTCAGCAATGGAGGAGGAACTTGCCATGATTAATAAAAATGATACTTGGGAGTTGGTTGATAGGCCAGAAGAGAAGAATGTTATCGGTATCAAATGGGTCTATCGAACAAAGTTCAATCCAGATGGCTCCATCTTCAAGTATAAAGCTAGACTTGTAGTTAAAGGTTATTTTCAGCAGCCTGGAGTGGACTTTGGAGAAACGTTTGCTCCTGTTGCACGGCATGAGACAGTAAGGTTTCTAGTCACTCTCGCAGCACAATACAAGTGGAAAATCTTCCATTTGGATGTAAAATCTGCATTTCTCAACGGATTGCTTGAGGAAGACATTTATGTTGAACAACCTGAAGGTTTTACAGTTGCAGGTGAAGAAGACAAGGTGTACAAGCTTAAAAGGGCTCTCTATGGTCTTAAACAAGCCCCAAGAGCTTGATATAGTAGGCTGGATTCTCATTTGTTGTCTCAAGGCTTCAACAAAAGCCTAAATGAGCCTACTTTGTACTTCAAAAGGCAAGCGGATGGGATGTTGATTATGATATCAATTTATGTCGATGATTTGATGATTATAGGTGAAAATCCTCTTGCGGTTCAAGAAGTTAAAAATGAAATGCTAAAAGTTTCTTAGATGTCCGATCTAGGAGAAATGAAGTTTTTCCTGGGAATAGAGATATCTCAATCTTTTGAAGGAATTTTCTTGTCCCAAAAGAGGTATGCCTTGAATCTGTTAAAAAGGTTCAAGCTTGACAAGTGCAAAGTTGTTATAACTCCACTTGTTGTGAATGAAAAATTAATGAAGGATGATGGCGAAGAGAGGGAAGATCCAAAATTCTATAGAAGTCTAATTGGAAGTCTATTGTATCTAACAACTTCTAGGCCAGACATAATGTTCGCTATCTGTTTGTTATCTCGATATATGCAAAGTCCCAGCACTAAGCATTTTGGAGCCGCTAAAAGGGTGTTAAGGCACATTAGAGGGGCGATTAATTATGGAATCTGGTATAGAAATGTGGAGAATGGAGCTCTTATTGGCTATTCAGATAGTGATTGGGGTGGATGCTTGGATGATTACAAAAGCACTTCTGGTTATTGTTTTTCGTTTGGTTCAGGCATTTTTTCTTGGAGCACAAAAAAGCAAGATATTGTAGCACAATCTTTAGCAGAAGCCGAGTATGTGGGTGCTGCATCTGCTACAAATCAAGCAATTTGGTTAAGAAAGATCTTGTTGGAATTGAATTTGTTGCCAAAAAACCCAACACTGATCTATGTGGACAATAAATCAGCCATTGTGATGGCTGAAAATCCGGGGCAGCATGGAAGAACAAAGCATATCAACATAAGGTTTCATGCTTTAAGAGATGCCGAGAAGAATGGTGAAGGTAAGTTGGTGCATTGCATCAGTGAAGATCAGCAGGCCGATATTCTGACCAAGGCTCTTTCCACTAAGAAGTTTGAGTTTCAAAGGTTGTTGCAAGGAGTTTCAATGAAAAATCTTAAGGAGGAGTGTTAGAAAATTAAGATTTGTCTAGAAACTCCTAGATTGAAGATATTTTGTATTAGATATGTTAGAAAAGTAAGATTTGTCTAGAAGCTCCTAGGTTGGAGATATTTTGTATTAGATATGTTAGAAAAGTAAGAATTGTCTAGAAACTCCTAGGTTGGAGATATTTTGTAGTAGATATGTTAGTCTTGATTTAAAATGAGTGGTGGCTAGTGAGCCACATACGTACATAGTTTGGTGTGAGATATTTTGCTTATATGTGATTGTAATTCTCACACTTTATCTATAAATACACCATATATAATGAAATATCTAGTGAAAAAAATTGAACTCAAGAAAACTTAAGCCTTCTTCTTCACTTTCAGATTTTCTGTAGCAATTTACAGCTGCTATTTCCTACTGTTTACACCTTGTAGACCTGAAGTTCTTCTTCCTTTTCGTTGTAACATGATGTGTATCGTCGTCATGTAGTAAGGAAGAAGCCAAAAAAATGATGATGTATAGTTATAGACATGGTTTTTCTGGATTTGCTGCTAAGCTCACTAATTCTCAAGCCAAACAAATTGGAGGTATTTATTTACTATCATGCATTTGTACCTCATATACTAACACAACATAAAATTTATAAAAGAAAATAACTTTCTTGATATACGTGTTTTTATTGCATTTCAGAATTACCTGACGTGGTTCGAGTTATAATAAATCCTCTTTATACGACTCATACGTCAAGGAGTTGGGATTTTTTGGGTCTTTCTAGAAATTCTCCCAACAATCTTCTCAATAAAACAAATCAGGGTGATGAAATGATTATTGGCGTTTTAGATTCAGGTTTAATTTTATTATGTTTTTTTTATGCAACTATATGTGCCTGTTAAAGGGCACGTTTATATATTATGCAGGTATATCGGGAGAATCGGAAGCTTTTAATGATAATGGGATGGGTCCAATTCCATTTCGATGGAAAGGAATTTGTAAATCTGAAGCAAATTTCAATGCCACAATACATTGTAACAAAAAAATAATTGGTGCTCGTTGGTACATAAAAGGATTTATGGAAGAAAAGGGACTAAGTCAAAGTATTATTGATAAAACTTATAATTTATCAGCAGTAGATGCAAGTGGACATGGTTCTCATTGTGCTTCTACAGCTGCTGGTTCTTATGTTAATAATTTACAATACTATGGTCTTAACATGGGAACAATATGAGGAGGAGCACCACTTGCACGATTAGCTATTTATAAGGTATTATTATAGCGTTTATTTTAACTTGACCTCATCTGATATCTATATACTCCAACTATGTGTGTGTATGCATTAGTAGACACTTAAACTTGTATAAAATTGAACAAGTAGACACACACATCCTACGTGGCATAATACACGTAGGATGCCTCGTAGGAAGTGTGTGTTTACTTATTCAACTCTATACAAGTTTAAGTGTCTAGTTGTGTCACTCAAAGTTGGAGGGCATAATTGTCAAGGGCACATTTATGTATTGTCATGCTACGTTGTTTCGGTTCTTTTGTATGGATAATACATAAATATGACTGTTAACTTGGCATCCAGCTATTATCTATGCCCTCTAGCTTTATGTGTGCATACACAAGTAGGCAGTACTTAGACTTGCATGAAATTGAACAAGTAGACACATGAGTCCTACGTAGCATCCTAAATGCATGGCATCCTAAGTGTATTATATGCTACTTAGGATGCATCATGTGTCTACTTATTTAACTTTATATAATGGGAAAAAGGATAAATATACCCTTGAACTATCGTAAATGGTATG
The DNA here is from genome assembly GCA_029582605.1 of Solanum gracilifrons. NCBI lineage: Eukaryota > Viridiplantae > Streptophyta > Magnoliopsida > Solanales > Solanaceae > Solanum > Solanum gracilifrons. The sequence goes on from JAJOOH010035149.1 coordinate 3,296, forward strand.
CAGATACCCTTCGTCATACTTTTGGGACATTGATGCCCCTGTCGTAAAAAAACTAGAGCATATATACCCTTTATACTAACGGACATACACGTGTCATAATCTTATCCGCCGATTAAATATCGGATCGACGGATAAGATTGCGCTACGTGTCCCTATTTAGTCTTCCGTTAGAATGAAGAGCATATATGCTCTAGTTTTTAGACGGCAGGGACATCGATGTCCCAATAGTATGACGGAGGGTATCTGCATACCAATTACGATAGTTCGGGGGTATATTTATCCTTTTTCCCTTATATAATTGTGTAAGTGTCTACTTGTATACACCCAAAATTGAAGGGTGTAGATACCAGATCATTAGGCAAGGGCACGTTTATGCATTATACCATCAGACTAATATGTTGTTTTGATTTAATTATATTTTGAATAGATATGTTGGAAAGAAATGATGGCAGTATATTGTAGTGGTGTTGATATTCTTGCTGGTGTTGATGATGCTATAAAAGATGGAGTTGACATAATATCAGCATCTATTGGTGATATTTTTATAAACATTGCTGAAGTTAATGAAGAAAGTGTTTTGGGGATTGGATCTTATCATGCAGTATCTCATGGCATTTCTGTCATTGCTGCTGGTGGAAATAGTGGACCTGACTCTAACACAATTAGTAATACTGCTCCATGGGTTATAACTGTTGCTGCTAGCAATTCCGATAGACAAATTGTCACTCCTTTAACACTTGGAAACAACAACACAATACTAGTAAGCGTCAGCTGTCATCTATGCCCTCTAATTTTGGATGTGCATAAGTTAAACAAGTACACACACTTATCCGACGTGACAATTTACATCCTACATGTATTATGTCACGTAGGATATATGTGTGTATATTTGTTCAACTCCTAGTGGCAATTTAAATTAAGTTTGTTCTTTTCTTGTAGGGTGATGGACTTTTTAGGGAGCAAATCTTTGGTCCTTTGATAACTTTTCATAATATAACAAAGTAAGTGAAATATATATATTGTATCATCCAATATAAATTTACAAGTTATATGACATAATAACTTTGTTAATATTTATATCTTTCATTTGTAGGGGTGAACAAGTTAAATTTATTGCTAATGAAGTGAAAGGAAAAGTTCTATTGGTTTTCTTTCAACAAGAAGATGACATACTTGCGTCTTTGATAAATCTAAAGACTAGTGTGGTTTTGGCTATCATTGTTTCTATTCCCCCTTTTGATGAAATTACTGACTACAATCAACTTTTTGGTATCCCTATACCAAATGTTTATGTTGATTTGGAGCAAGGAAATCAAATATATGACTATTTTCAACGATCTAAATCAAAGTAAGCATATATTTCTCTTACTCTTTCTATTTTTATAAAATCATATGTCATCCCTTTAACTTGGTCATGGCTGGTATCTATACTTTCCAACTTTTGAGTGTGCTTAAATTTGTATAAAGTTGAACAAGTAGACACGCACGTCTTACATGGTACAATCCATGTAGAACGCCACATACAATGTAGCGTAGAATGTCAAGTTGTATGATGTGTGTTATGTATGTTTGTTCAACTCTATATAAGTTTAAATGCTTATTTGTGCAGAACCAAAGTTGGAAGACAAATATCAGTTAAGGTTAAATTAAAGGGCATATTTATGTATTATATTTTTTTATATCAGTGAACATTAATTTGTTCTTAATCAATTTGAAACAGTAACCAGGATCCTATGATTAAATTGGGTCGATCTGAAAAACTTGAGGGCCAAGAAGTAGTCCTAAAAGTGCCTAAGTTCTCATCCAGAGGCCCAAATGCCTTTGCCCCAGAAATTTTGAAGGTAAATATACATCTTTCTACATAATCACATTTTTAATTTAAGATCGCAAAATTCAAAAGTCTCTTCTTTCTTAAACTCACACTACATCGAAAATTCTCTTTAGCATCAAGTAATTAACGATAACACCTTAATTACTGCTAAATATGTTCTTTTAATGACAACTAACTCTCTTTGTAAATGTCCCTGAAACCTAAAACGACATTGGATCTAATGACAATTAACTACTGACTACACAAATATCGTTGTAGCCCGATATTGCAGCTCCTGGTGTAAATATACTTGCCGCGGTTCGTCCTCAGAAAGGAGATCATGGATTCCAACTCATGTCAGGAACATCCATGGCAGCTCCTCATGTTTCAGGAATTGTTGCACTCCTTAAAGTTGCACATCCTGATTGGTCTCCTGCTGCTATCAAATCCGCACTCGTAACTACAGGTAATTAGAAAGAAGTATTAAAAAAACCCCAGAACTACTAACAACATTAAACACTTATATAGGTCAATTTGCCTAATGGTGTAAAATTACTTGCAAGAAAGTTATTTTAACTTATAATGTTATTGGGAAAAAGGATAAATATATCCCGAACTATCGTAAATGGTATGCAGATACCCTCCGTCATACTTTTGGGATATTGGTGCCCCTGCCGTCCAAAAACTAGAGCATATATACCGCTTTTACTAACAGACATACATTTGTCATAATCCTATCCACTAACCCGACATTCATTAAATATCGGATTGATGGATAAAATTGCGCCATATGTCCCTATTTTGTCTTCCCTTAGAGTGAAGGGCATATATGTTCTAGTTTTTGGAGGGCAGGGACACCAATGTCCCAAAAGTATGACAGAGGATATCTACATACCATTTATGATAACTCGAAGGTATATTTGTCCTTTTTTCCTATGTTATTTTTTATTTACATTATCAATAATTTTTTTAAAATTTGTGTAGCATGGAATGACGACACATATAAATCTGAAATATATTCAGAAGGAGCAGGATATAAAATTGCTGATCCATTTGATTTTGGAGGTGGAATTTGTAATCCAAATGGAGCAACAGATCCTGGATTAGTTTATGATATGGATAAAAATGATTATTTGAATTATCTTTGTAGTTTAGGATATAGTAATGATAAGATGCAAAATGCAACTACACTTTTTTCCAAAACTAAAAATTCAACTTCATCAGGCATTATATGTCCTAATAAAGTACCATCTAGGTTGGATTTAAATCTCCCTTCAATATCTATTCCAAATCTTAAAAATTCAGTTACTATCAAAAGAACTGTTACGAATGTTGGAAATGTCAACGCGATATACAAAGTAGTGATTAAACCTCCAAGAAATACTGTAGTTAAAGTAAGTCCACATATTGTGAAGTTCAATTCGAAAACAAAGAAAACTTCATTTGAAGTAAAAATCACATCTACTCATCAAAGAATGAGTAAATTTACCTTTGGAAGTTTGGCATGGAATGATGGAAAGCATTTTGTTAGAATTCCTATTGCTGTGAGGAAACAAGTAGATGTCTAAAGATGACACATGAATTAATTTTGTTTGAAGAAAATGCATGGTGATGTAAATAATTCTTTTACTTCATGCTGTTATTTTTCTTTTTGATGTAACTAAATAGTGTAGTCAAGAATGTAAAGGAAAAGATGATATTTGAATATTTATGTAAAGATAAAAAATTGTTTTATCTTTTTGAGTTTATGATTCTCTATTGTGTTTATGTCTCCTTCAAGTCGATTGATGTAATGATCCGGAAAGGTCATTTTTGGGAATTTTTGTAAAAGCATCATTTTACCCCTCCCGATATTGTCCCAAGTCATATTTGACCAGTTTGCGAAGTAGGTTTTGAAATTTGATTTAAATGTTGTGATTTCTGGAAGTTGAGTTTTGAAAGGTTTAAAGTGGTTTTTGGTAACAACCAGAGTTTCGAGTCACGGAATAGAATTCTGCCAGTTCCATTAGCTCTAAAATGTGGAATTGGTCTAGGAATGTTGTCATTTTTTGATTCAGAGTTGTTTCGTGAATTGAGGCCTTGAGCTGGAAGTTTAAATGAATTTAGACCTTGAGTTGACTTTGGTCAACATTCAAAGTTCGGATGTTCGGATCAAATTTTCGAGGGTTTCATTGGATTGGGGGGGAATATTTTAGGTCCAAGTGAGGTCTTGGTTGATTTTTCAGAAGTTTTAGGGGTAATTTGATACTTTTATGTGTTAAGTTAGTTTATTGTGATTTTCACGAATTTTAGGTAAAGGAGACCTCGATCTGTATTTGATAGTTCCATTGAGTTTGAAACATCGAGTTTAGTTGGGTAGCATAAATGGTTTGTGTATTCAGAATTTCGAATGAATCCCGAGGGTCCATTTGGGGATTTTATGTCTTGTGTGAATTGCTGGTTTGCTGAGTCGGGTGCCTGTTAGTTTGTTCATCGCGATACCCTCTCTCGCGATCGCATGGGATTATGTCCTGTTGCGATGGCATATGATTAGTTTCCAGTTCATTAAGACTGCATGAGGTCGAGTCGTAATCGCATGTGGTCAACATAAATGAGTTGATTGGCTTGCTCATCGAGATCGTGTGGCTTGGGGTCGTGATTGCGATGAGGATTTGAGATGTGAACAGTATGTGTTTTTCCAAAATCGAGGTTTCAACCCCATTTCACCATTTTTGAATATTGAGGAGATTTCAAATTGCATTTACGAGATTCCTCGATTGGATAACGATTATTAACTTTCCTTCTCTTTTACTCACTAATTATTTCATGCTTTTAATGATTAGTTATTGGTTTTGATTCCAACTTTGAAGGTTTTGTAAGGTTTAAGGTTTTTGATAAGATGGTGATTTAAGATTGAGTTCAACTCTGTTTTTGGAATGTTTTTCATTGGTGAATTTCAATTTTTTTGGGTAAGACTATTTTATATAAAATTCCAGATTTAACCATCATTTTTGGAAATGAGTTTTAAGGTCAATTTGGCTTCGATTTCTGAAATCTTTGATATGTGTGTTGTTAGTTCTGATTTTTTATCGTAATTATCTATTTGAACAGATTGTGTTGAATTACAGACTCAATGGAAAAGAAAAATTCAAATACCGAAGTGATTGTTTGATTTCTTGAGGCAAATAGACTTCTTGACCTTGTTAAGCATATAGAATCTCGTATTTCTTTATTGTGTGTGTTGGGGAGTAATGAGAATTGGTGAAGGGTTGATATTTGTGGTTACATGTTCATACAAAATGATCTTAATAATGAAAAACGAATAATAAAAAGGCAACTTGATGATATACTGATATATGATGTGCTATAGATGTTTTGAGTGATTATATTGACTTATTATTGATGATGTATCACAATTATGCTGTTGTGGATTTTGTATTATGGAAATTGTCAATTTGTATGAACATGCCTATTTGCATTGATTCTGAAACACTGTGATGAAACCTATTGAGGATGTTAATGGGAAATGGTTTCGGCGATGTATATGGGAAATGGTTCTGGTAATGCCAATGGAAAATGATTCTAGCGATAAATGATTAAATCGATGGAAAATGATTTTGTAACACCCCGTAACTAGAAAGAAGTTAAAAAGTGAAAATAGTCATTTTTGGAAAGAATATAAAAATCTGGAAAATTTGTTATGTTAAGTTAGATTTTTGGTCAACTTCAAACGACCATAACTCCTAGCTCAGGATGAGTTAGGTGTGTTTCCAAATAGCGTAGGAAAGATCTTGGAATAATCTATCCAACGCCGCCAAGTTTACGCGATTCCGAATTCGTATGAGTGAGATATGACCATTTGAAGTTGGGTTGTTCAAATAAGGAAAGTCTAAAACCGGATTTTGGAAGGGTATTTTAGTCTTTTCCTTATCCAATTATTTTAATCCCTTTTGGTCAGCTTAGATAATTGGAAATCTACGCTAGGGCTTGGAGAAAGGAGAAAAAAGGAGAAAGAAGGAGAAAAGGCAAGATTCGTCGAGAATGTTCAAGTTTGATTGTGGATTTCGCCAAGGATTCAATCCTAGGAGGTATGTGAGATCAAATAGCGTTGGGTTAGTTCACCCACGTGCCAAACATGTTTAATTCAACGTGATTTCGTCCAAAAATATTGAGAATTTGATGTTCTTGAATTGTTTTCATTCTTGAACTTATATGGGATTGATGGATTTTCTTGAGATGCTTTAGCAATATGAAGAGTTGTTTCGAGTTAGATTCTAGTGTACATGTTTGGGTAGTGAATCTAAGAAGATATTGAGAAAAGGAATTGGGTTTAATCGAATTAAGGTCTGAAATCGAGAAGAAAAATTAGTCAAATTCACCTGGGGAGTGTCTGGCGTGGCGTGCCCCATCTGCTCTAGGGAGGCTGGGGCGGCGCGCCTGCAGTGCGCTAGAAACGAGCCCCAGTAACTTAGGGGCTGGGGCGGTGCGCCTGCAGTGACTTCTAAACATCTAGAAATCATCCAGAAACATGAATCATAACCTTGAATCCATAAATTCAAATTCAATGAAAGTTAAGAGCCAAGTGTAGGAAGTTCTTGGAGTCTTTTCAAGAAGTCTTTCGCAAGTGCTTTTAACTTTGTTTTAAGACTTAAAGTTCAAGTTGAGTAAAGAGTAAAGAGTAAAGAATGAAGTTCATTTCTTCATAGAGTATATGAGGGCTCTGTAATCCAAAGAGTTTAAAATGTTTTCACATTTAAACAAGAAAAGGAAACCTTGATTTCCAAGATAGCCTTTGAGCTAAGTTTTTGAGCAATTATCTCAAATCACAGAAAGAAGTATGTTTTCTAAACATAAGAGCTTGTATCATATTTTGGGAGTAGTATTGAGCACTGATATTGGGGATAGTTCAGACAACTCACAGCCCCCATAAACCATGTAGCCGTCATGGATAGAAAATGGTCATACTTTTTAGATGATTCCTTAGTCTTTTTAGCATAGGCTGGTGGATCCACTTAGTAGTCAAGTTCTATACCCTCGTCCAGGTATATGACGACCCTGGCAGTGTGAGGTAAAACGTTGTATCATCACAATAGCTCTTAAGTGATGGTTGTTGGTTAGAGAAACTCCCACATAAGTAATTGCATTCTCATATACACAGTTTTATTGTATTTTTACATACATTTCAGAGTTATATTTGTATCTTTGCATACACACAGTATATTATTGTATTTCAAAAATACACAGAGTTGACATCCATGTTTTAAACAACTTTTCTTTATATTACACTTGTTTTAAACTGCTTTATATTGAAACGAGTTCCACTACAAAAAAAATTATTTTCCTGCAAATTTTCATACTAATCCCTAGAAAAATCCTCATGTAATTCACAGTTTTCTTGTAGTGTTCATTTAAGTTGAGTTGAGTTGAACCAGGTAAGTTCATCAGTTCTTTTCAAGCTTATGTCTTATTTTAGAATTCCCCTTGCATACTCGTGCATTCAATGTACTGATGTCATTTGGCCTGCATCTTCTTATGATGCAGCCACAGGTAACCAGGATCATCATCCAGCGCATCGTTGATCCAGTTGAGCACTCAGAGTCTGTGGTGAACCTTATTGCTTTCCGGAGGTCCCTTTCATTGCTTTCAGTATTATTATTAGTTCATTAGGATGTCGTGGGTCTTGTCCCAACATCCATCTCAGTTGTTTAGAGGCTTCATAGACAGTCAGATATTTGTTCTTGAGTTTCTATTTCCTATTTTGATGATTGAGACTTGAGTTGCCATTTTGGCCAGTAAATGTTATCTTGATACATTCTAAGTGTTTATTGAGCAGTTCAGTTTACTTTTAAAAGTACTTTTCTTCATGAGTTAAGTCTTCCGCTGAGTAAGTAAGCCAGACCAAGGGTTCGCTTGGGGCAAGCAATGGTTCTCGAGTGTCAGTCCCGCCCAGGGTGTAGGCTCGAGGCGTGACAGATTTTGGTGGGTACATGAACCTTGTGTGGACCCCATGGGTTCCGGTCTAGTATTCAACGGATATGTATCATTAAGACATACATACATTACCTTACTTGACATTTCATTGCATCGTACATCACTACCATTTGTGAACTTGTGAGTGCCTGTGGTGGAATTTATGATCGATGAACATAATACTTATATTGGTAATCCGTATACGTGAAAGTATTACTATTCGTACTATGTGCTATATGAGATATGGATTGTTAGGTTGAGCTAATTCTGTGCAAAGTTTTAGTTGTGGAGGTTCAGTTGGAGTTTTAGGAGTATATATATTCAATATTGATTTACCTTGAGTTAGTGATTTGCTTGCTGAGTGCCATGATGTTTGGTACTCATTCCCTTGCTACTACACTTGTGTAGGTTACGAGCTCAGGTTATCGTGATACTCCTTATTCTCTTCTATGTCTAAGACTTGTTGTGGAGAGTTGTGAGGTAGTTGTTTGTCTGGCACCTCTTGCTCCTTCATTATGCACTTGTTCTATTTGAGAAACAATAACACTGAAACTTGTATTTCTTTAGAATTTATTGTAATACATTAGAGGTTTGTTCACATGACCAGGTTTTGGGGGTCATAATCAAGTTATGTTATGTTATCTGCATTTTTGAGATTATGATAGCCTTTCATACTGTTTCACTTCTGCATTTTCGATTTATTTTGAGTTTAGGCTGATTTGTCTTGATGTGATAAGACAAGTGTCATCACGTCTATTTTTGGATCATGACATTCAACACTTTGAACACCATTTCATATGGATATAAAACTTGGAAATGTTTTACATTTTTGCGCACTTCTAAGTTTATTTAAGGGATAAGGTATAAAAACTCCTCTCACTCTCAAAATTTGTGTAACACACAAACTTTGTTGAATCAACGAAATGTGTTAAAATGACACAACAAAGACTTTTTACAAGTATTTAAATGTACAAAGCTTATTTAAAATGTCTAAGAGAAAATCCGTGCCAACTTTAGATGTTTGTCCATGAATTCGACTACCTAAAATAAACTCCTTAATTTCATCCATTCTACCAAATAAAAGTATTCCTCAAAATAACTAAAAAAATCCTCAAAAATCATCATAAGTACATGTGCCGCTATATATTTTCTAGAGAAAATACATAAAATCCCCCCTGAACTTGGCACCAAAACTTACTTTAGCACTTTAACTTTACATATAATTATTTACCCCCCTAATTTAATTTCAAGTGAATTTAAATCCACCTTAAGTTTATAAGACTAGTCTCACAATGGCAAGTGTATTCCACACGCGTCATGTCATCGACACGTCAGTGCCACATTGATAATTATTTAAATTTTGAGTTTTTTATTCCTTTTTTTGTTTTCTTAATTCACAATTTTAGAAAGGAAAAAAAGAAAAAGAAAATTAATCCAAGATTATAGAAAAGAAAAATAAAAAGTAAAAAATTCTCAAAAAAGATCAAACTCCACAGATCCAAAATTCTCAAGACCATTTCACTAAAAACATTCAATCTTTAAGGCACATTATCAAAGTAAATACATAGTTATAACTAAACAATTAATTTGAGATGAAAAAATTATAAATTTTTCACTAAAAAGAGCTTTAAGTTCATCAAATCAATAAACACCTTCATAAGTAGTGATCTTGAAGCAATAATAAGTTGTTGGTTTTTTTTCTTTTTTTTCGTTGTTCATCACATCTAAGAATAAGTGAGAATAATTTGAAATTATTCTCATTTAGTGATGGAAAATAAATGGGGGTATGAATGTTCCGAAGAAGGAGAAAGAAGGGGGAGAAAGAGGTTCATCGAAGAAGAATAAAAAGAAGAAGAAGAAATTAAAGGGATGAGGCAGGTGGTGGCTGAGACAGTGGAGTTCGAAAAAAGAAGAAAGAGGGGTGAGGATGGAGCGTTCGAAGAAGGAGAAATAGGGTGAAGGTGAAGGATTTCGAAGAAAGAAAAAGACAGTGGGGAGTTCAGAAAAGAAAATGAGGAGGTGGTGCAGGTGGTGGTTGAGGGTGGCAAGGGGTGGTGGGGTGGGGTGTGAGGAAGAAAAAGGGCTAGGGTTGTTGGTGGATAGGGGTGGTGGGGTGTGAGGAAGATGAAGAGAAAAAAATTTATTGGCTAAAAAGAAAATAAAAGTATCCCAATTTTTTTTTTCTCTTTAATTTTTAACTTTTTACGCGCTTTTCTTTTTTTTATTTGCCACATCAGCCATTAAGGGGGTAATTAATTCACTTGAAAGTTGTTTAGGGGGTATTTGAACACCCGTGTAGTTAAAGTATTAAAGTAAGTTTTGCAGCCAAGTTCACGGGGGATTTGATGTATTTCCTCTATTTTCTACCAAATCATGGCTTATCAATCTCACGTTATTTGATATTTGTATTTAAACATTACATCACTATAAATCAACTTTTCAATTACTACTCTAACATCAATATTATATGTCATAGGTTTCCATGGAAGCTAGATTCTAACCCTTGGATATGGGCTTTAATATTTGTTGTGAATGACTAATAATTAAATAGGTTAAGAACAACCCTTTCGTCGTCATGTAGTAAGGAAGAAGCCAAAAAGTTGATGATGTATATTTATAGACACGGTTTCTCTGGATTTGCTACTAAACTCAGTAGTTCTCAAGCCAAACAAATTGGAGGTATATTTTTTGTTTGAAAAATACTTCATTATCATGCATTTGTACCTCATAGACTAACACAAAATAAAATTTATAAAAAAAGATTAATTTTCTTGATATTGTTTTATAAAATAAAAATATCATTCTTCTCCTAGTTGATATATGTGTTTTTATTGCATTTCAGAATTACCCAATGTGGTTCGAGTTATAAAAAATCCTCTTTATAAGACTCATACGTCAAGAAGTTGGGATTTTTTGGGTCTTTCTAGAAATTCTCCCAACAATCTTCTCAACAAAACAAATTAGGGTGATGGAGTAATCATTGACGTTTTAGATTCAGGTTTAATTTTCTTCTTAATTAGTCCTCATATCTTTTCCCCTCACCCAAAATAATTTTATTATATTATTTTTTGCATTTTCTTCGGTATTTAATATTGTCAATTGGTCATAGACTCTCCGTTTGATTCAGTAGCTTTAGTAGAATCCTACTTCATTTACGTTTTAGACTAAGTTTACACTTTTGGAGAATGATGATGAACTAGGGTCATGCCTTCGGTTGAGGCTAGGGTGAGAGGTAGTAATGGTAAGTGGGTCACGGGTTCTCCTAAACTGAAAGTAGGATTGTGGAACATAGGATCGTTGACAAAGAAGTCCATAGAGCCATAGAGCTAGTGAATATTCTCAAAAAGAGGAGGACTAATATAGCAAGTGGTAGTGGTTAAAAGAAGACCAGATGGGTAGGTATCAAGGCTCGGAATGTGGACAGGTTTAAGTTGTGGTACTCAGTAAGGTCGAGAGATAGAAATGAAGTAGGTATTTTTAGTTGTCAGAGACATTGTAGAGCAAGTGGTGGAGGTTAAAGGGATCAATGATAGGGTGATAACACTAAACTAATCGTTGGGGGGTTAATTCAAATGTTATTAGCGCTTATGCGCCTCAAGTGGATGTCAAAAAGTTATTTTGGGAGGATTTGAATGAGATAGTGAAAGTTATACCAAACTCTAATATGATTTTCATTGGTGAAGATTTTAATGACCATATCAGGACAATTTCTAGTGGCTTTGGTTATATTAATAGAGGTTTTGAAGGCTTTGGTTTTGGGGAGAGGAATGGAGGTGGAGCTTTGTTTCAGAGTCTTGCTAAAGTTTTTGAGTTGGTAGTTGGTAGTTGGTAGCTCGTGTTTTTCGGAGAGGGAGAACCACTTGGTTACCTTTTGTACCACGGTAGCTAAGACTCAGATAAATTACTTACTCCTTAGGAAAGGTAATAGATGTCTTTGTAAGAATTTCAAGGTTATTCTGATTGAGAATTTTACTACCCAATACAAACTTTTGGTGATGAATTTAGAGATTTAGAGGGAAAGGAGGAATAAGACCTTATATAACTAATCAAGGATTAAATGGTAAGTCTTGAGCCCTGCCCTTTCTTAAGATATGGGGGACAAGTTGATTGGTATGGGGGTTTGAAGTAGAAGTGGGGATGTGAACAACTGATACGCCTAAATTACACTTTCCCAAAAGAAGTATAAGTGGTCGTTGCCTAATAAAGAACCCAACTTGTAGGTTGGGGTCGATCCCACAAGGAATATGGTTCAGACTTAAACTTTAACTCACAATTATCTCTTTTTAGTCAAACTATTTCCGAGAAAAGTAAACATGGGGAGTTTTGTAACTAAAGTAACAGATTGTTGATTTGAATGATTAAGTAACAAGTAAGCAAGATTCACAATTTGAGATATCAATATAAGATGGAAACTAGGGCATCTGTGTTCCCCACAAGCTCTTAACGCAGTAATCCAAATAACAGTAATCATATCCCAGTGTTTAACATGCAAGGCTGGTAAGTTATGTATCCCTAAGTGACTGGTATTCATCATAGGAACTTTCACTCGCGACTTTGTAAATCTACGAATGTGTGCTTTACTAACCCTTCCCTTTACTCCAGATTAGTCATCGTGTCAATTTAGTTGGGTCTTCACCCTCACTTCAATTGATTAAAGTCAGACTATTAAATAGCAGCAAATCCTTAACTAAATCTTTGTTGTTAAATATTTTTCTCATTCATTACCCTCTTGGTAGGTCAAGTAGGAACGAGGCGAGTTCTAACGTTGCGCACCGCTAGAAAGACTTCTAAACGAAAAGATTAACAATACATGCATAAACACTATTCAACAATTACTTAGTAATTATTCATACGTTGTTAATTGCTCATGGTTTCCACAACCCTAGTTATGGATTTAGCTACTCATGATCTCAAAAACTCAATTAAAATTTATTAAAATATATATGCTTGTGTTAATCATAGAAATTTAAGAACAATAACTAAATTATCTTTTATACAAATAAATAATAAAGGGGAAGAAAGAATAAACCACAATTCTCCGACCTCCACGGCGGCTCTTCCAAAGTTCCTAAGCTATAAGAAAATTTATAGTGTTTATTATTTCTTGATTTTTGGCTCCCTAAAGAATAATTTTTCATGCCCTATTTATAGATATGGAAACCCTAAATAAAATAATTGAGATCAAGACAAATTAGGAAATCAAAACCGAAAAGAATTGGATTTTGTACAGTACGCGTAAACACTAAATTGCCTTATTTTTTGGTTGCCGCTGATGCATGGTCTTTGTGACACGTGTCAGCTGCAATTAGTTGTTTTGCTTTCAATTTATTCCATACTAGTAATTTTACCCGCGCTTCGTGCGGGTATATAATATCATGGAATTTATAAAATAATACTTAAAACCTATCGATCATTAAAACTAAAACACTATATTATCTTACATACAAGATTACGTAGTAACAAACATTAATAATGTAAAGGAAAATGAAAATTATTACATCTTATCATTTATCCTTAATAATATAAGCATAAATCAATGAATGTAAAAATACATACCAGGATCTGTAACATAAGCAATGGTGTCAGTGAGCCACGCGAGAATTTAATATCATAGAATTTATAAAATAATACTTAAAACTTATCGGTCATTAAAACTAAAACACTATATTATCTTACAAACAAGATTACGTAGTAACAAACATTAATAATGTAAAGGAAAATGAAAATTATTACATCTTACCATTCACTACAAAAGAAGTGTGAATTAGATGAAAATTTTCCTAAGGAATAGTATGAAAATTCGCAGGAAACTTATTTTCCTACAAATTTTCATACTAATTCCCAGGAAAATCCCCATGTAATTCATAGTTTTCTTGTAGTGATTTATCCTTAATAATATAAACATAAATCAATGACTGTAAAATTACATACCAGGATCTATAACATAAGCAATGGTGTCAGTGAGCCACTCAACAGGAGCAAAGTATACAAATATTTAATTGTGAAGAAGAAGAAGTGGTTCAGAATTTTCGTTGTTTTAAAATTAAAATGAGAGGAAATCCCTCTATTTATAGACAATAAAGGGTAGTGTGAACAAATGTTTATTGTGCCTTATCGGAAAGGTTACAACTATTTGGAAAATTTGCAACCCTTTGGAAAGGTCACAACCTTTCATAAAAGTCACAACTTTTCATTAAAGTCGCAACTCTTCATTAAAGTCGCAACTATTCATAAAAGTCACAACTTTTCATAAAAGCCGCAACTCTTCATTAAAGTCATAACTTTTCATGAAAGTCACAACTTTTCATTTATGTCACGAATATTCATGAAAGGGGAAGGCTAGTTTTGGAAATAAATAAATTTAAAGAGAATTTTGGTTTGTGGTGGCGTCACGTAGGCGGGCCTAAGGTTCTCTTTTTTTTAATAT
>JAJOOH010035150.1:0-16893 GCA_029582605.1 Solanum gracilifrons
AGGTCACCATTATTTTTGGTGATCTAGAATTTTGACCTCATTTTTGTCGAAATTTTTCTTAGTCCGTTAAGACCGTAGCTATGGAGCCAGTTGGCCCTCACGGCCAAAACGACCCATTTTCAAGGTCAAACGAGCCCCGGAGCAAGTAAACCCCCCATTTTGCCGATTTTCATGTGCTATAGTTCACCTTCTTTTTTGGTGATCCAGAATTTCACCTCATTTTTGCCAAAATTTTACATGGACATCCGTTTAGACCATAACTATGGAGCCAGTTGGCCAAAACGACCCATTTTCAAGGTCAAACGAACCCCGAAGCAGGTAAACCCCCTGTTTTGCCGATTTTCGTGTGTTATAGATCACCATCTTTTTTGGTGATGCGGAATTCAGACCTCATTTTTGCCGAAATTTTTCATGGATGTCTCTTAAGACCTTAGCTATCGAGAAAGTTGGCCATTTATTTTGCTAATTTTCGTGTGCTATAGTTCACCATCTTTTTTGGTGATCCGGAATTCTGACCTAATTTTTGCCGAAATTTTACATGGACATCCGTTAAAACCATAGCTATGGAGTCAGTTGGCCCTCACGGCCAAAACGGCCCATTTTCAAGGTCAAACTATCCCAGAGCATGTAAACCCCCCATTTGCCGATTTTAGTGTGCTATAGTCCATGAATTTTTTGGTGATCCAGAATTACGACCTCATTTTTGCCCAAAAAATTTCATGGATGTCTGTTAAGACCTAGCTATGGTGCAGGTTGTCCCTTACGGAAAAAAGGGCACATTTTCAAGGTCACTCAAACCCCGCAGTAGGGAAACCCCCCATTTTGCTGATTTTCGTATGCTATAGTTCACCTTCTTTTTTGGTGATCAGAAATTTCGACCTCATTTTTGCCAATATTTTTCATGAACATCCGTTAAGACCTTCGCTATGGAGCCAATTGGCCCTCACGGCCAAAACAACCCATTTTCAAGGTCAAACAAGCCTCGGAGCAGGTAAACTCCCCATTTTACTAATTTTTGTGTGCCATAGTCCATGGATTTTTTGATGATCCGGAATTTCAATCTAACTTTTGCCGAAATTTTTCATGGGCATCCGTTAAGACCTTAGCAAAGGATACAGTTGTCCCTCACGTCTAAAACGGGCCATTTTCAAGGTCAAACGAGTGTCGAAGAATGTAAACCCCCCATTTTGCCAATTTTCGTGTGCTATAGTCCATGGATTCTTTGGTGGTCCAGAATTTTGACCTAATTTTTGCTAAAATTTTTCATGGACGTAGGTTAAGACCTTAGCTATGGAGATAGTTTGCCCTCATGGCCAAAATGGCCCATTTTCAAGGTCATACGAGCCTAGAAAAGGTAAACCCCTCATTTTGCCGATTTTCGTGTACTATTGTTCACCATCTTTTTTGGTGATCCGAAATTCCAGCCTCATTTTTGTAGAAATTTTTCATGGACGTCCGTTAAGACCTTAGCTATGGAGCCAGTTGGCCCACATAGCCAAAACGTCCTATTTTCAAGGTCAAACGATCCCCAGAGCAGCTAAACCCCCTATTTTGCCAATTTTCATGTGCTATAGTTCACCATCTTTTTTAGTGATCCAGAATTCCTACCTCATTTTTGCCGATATTTTACATGGACGTCTGTTAAAGCCTTAGCTATGGAGCCAGTTAGCCCTCGCTACCAAAACGTCCCAGTTTCAAGGTCAAACAAGCCCCGGAGCAGGTAAACCCCCATTTTGCCGATTTTCTTGTGCAATAGTTCACCATCTTTTTTGGTGATGCGGAATTCCGACCTCATTTTTGCCGAGATATTTCATGGACGTCCGTTAAGACCTTAACTATATAGCAAGTTTACCCTCACGGCCAAAACGGCCTATTTTCAAGGTCAAACAAACCCCGGAGCAGGTAATCCCCCCATTTTGCCAATTTTCGTGTGCTATAGTTCACCATCTTTTTTGGTGATGCGGAATTCCGACCTCATTTTTGCCAAAACTTTTCATAGATATCCATTAAGACCTTAGCTATGGAGAAAGTTGGCCCTCACGGACAAAACGGCCCATTTTCAAGGTCAAACGAACCCCAGAGCAGGTAAACCCCTCATTTTGCCAATTTTCGTGTGCTATAGTTCACAATCTTTTTTGATGATCTAGAATTTCGACATCATTTTAGCCAAAAATTTTCATAGACATCCGTTAAGACCTTAGCTATGGAAACAGTTGGCCCTGACAATAAAAACGACCCATTTTCAAGGTCAAACGATCCCTGGAGTAGGTAAACCCCCCATTTTGCCGATATTCGTGTGCTATAGTCCATGGAATTTTTGGTGACCAAAATTTTGACCTCATTTTTTTTGAAATCTTTCATGGACGTTCGTTAAGACCTTAGCTTTGGAGACAGTAGGCCTTCACGGCCAAAATGACCTATTTTCAAGGTCAAACGAGCCCCGGAGCAGGTAAACCCCCCATTTTGCCGATTTTCGTGTGCTATAGTTCACCATCTTTTTTGGTGAACTGGAATTCTAACCTCATTTTTGCTGAAGATTTTAATAGACGTCCGTTAAGACCTTAGCTATCGAACCAGTTGCTCCCTCACGGACGAAACGGCCAATTTTCAAGGTCAAACAAGCCCTGTAGCAGGTAAACCTCCCATTTTGCCGATTTTCGTGTGCTATAGTTCATTATCTTTTTTGGTGATGTGGAATTCCGACCTTATTTTTACCGAAATTTTTCATGGATGTCCATTAAGACCTTAGATATGGAGAAAGTTGTCCCTCACGGCCAAAACTGCCCATTTTCTAGGTCAAACGAATCTCGAAGCAGGTAAACCCCTCATTTTGCTAATTTTCGTGTGCTATAGTTCACCATCTTTTTTGGTGATCCGGAATTCCAACCTAATTTTAGCTGAAATTTTCATGGACGTTTATTAAGACCTTAGTTATGGAGCTAGTTGACCCTCACGGCCAAAACAAGCCATTTTCAAGGTCAAACGAGCCTCGGAGCAAGTAAACTCCCCATTTTACCAATTTTCGTATGCCATAATCCATGGATTTTTTGATGATCCGAAATTCTGATATAATTTTTGCCGAATTTTTTCATGGACGTCTGTTAAGACTTTAGCTAAGGAGAGAGTTGGCCCTCACGTCTAAAACGGGTTATAACTAGTAGG
This sequence comes from Solanum gracilifrons, assembly GCA_029582605.1. Taxonomy (NCBI): domain Eukaryota; kingdom Viridiplantae; phylum Streptophyta; class Magnoliopsida; order Solanales; family Solanaceae; genus Solanum; species Solanum gracilifrons. The sequence goes on from JAJOOH010035150.1 coordinate 3,163, forward strand.
ATTAGAATATAATTAATGACCTGCTTATTATTTTTTCGTATAAGTACAAACATATGTAGAAGTATTTAGTTCTTTGGAATATCAATCTTATATTGACCTATGCAAATTTATATAATTCTTAATATAAATATTTGTGAAAATTTTCTAAAAGAAAAGTGTATTGTGTATATAGCAGCTATTCACAAATTGTTACTAAAAGTGTAGAAAATATTTGTATAAAATTTCTAAAAAGAAAATGTGTATTATGTATGTAGCAACAACTCACAAATTCTTGCTAAAGGTATATAATAAATATGTTTATTACAATAAAAATTATTGTTGCTAAAAGCCCTCCTAACACATTACTAACTAACTTTTAGTCAATTTTTTACAACAACTGATACTGTTGATAAAAAAGTTAATTTGTGGCAACACTAAATTTTGTTGGGAAATTTTTTATAAGCCACAACTATATTAATGTAAGGCAACAATTATTTTGGTTGCAATAAGTTAGTTTTTGGCATCAATACATTTTGTTGTTGCAAGAACTTTTCGCATCAACGTTTATTGCAACAACATGCAACAACTTTTATATTGTTGCCAAAAGTACTTTTTGCAACAACAACCTATATAGCAACAAAAATAATTGTATCGAAAATCCTTTGTTTGTTGTAGTGCTAGTTGGCCCTCACGGCCAAAACAACCCATTTTCAAGGTCAAACGAGCCCCGGAGTAAGTAAACCCCCCATTTTGCTAATTTTCATGTGCTACGAAATTTCGACCTCATTTTTGCCAAAATTTTTCATGGATATCCATTAAGACCTTAGCTATGTTTCCAGTTGGCCCTCACGGCCAAAACGTCCTTTTTTCAAGGTCAAACAAAGCGCCAGAGCAGGTAAACCCCCTATTTTGCCGATTTTCGTGTGCTATAGTCCATAGATTTTTTGGTGATTCAGAATTCTAACCTCAGTTTTGTCGAAATTTTTCATGGACGTTTGTTAAGACCTTAGTTATGGAGCCAGTTGTCCCTCTCTACCAAAACGGCCCATTTTCAAGGTCAAACAAGCCCCAGAGCAGGTAAACCCCCCATTTTGCCGATTTTTGTGTGCTATAGTTCACCATTTTTTTTGGTGATCCGAAATTCCGACCTCATTTTTGTCGAAATATTTCATAGACGTCCGTTAAGACCTTAGATATGGAGCCAGTTGTTCCTCACGGTCAAAACGACCCATTTTCAAGGTCAAACAATCTCCAAAACAGGTAAACCCCCCATTTTACCAATTTTCGTGTGTTATAGTCCATGGATTTTTTGGTGATCCAGAATTCCAACCTCATTTTTGCTAAATTTTTTCATGGACATCTGTTAAGACCTTAGCTATGGAGCCAGTTGGCCCTCACAGCCAAATCGGCCCATTTTCAAGGTCAAACGAGCCCTGGAGCAGGTAAACCCCCCATTTTGCCAATTTTCGTTTGCTATAGTCCATTGATTTTTCGGTGAAACGGAATTTTGACCGAATTTTTGCCGAATTTTTTCATGGACCCGTTAAGACCTTAGCTATGGAGCTAATTGGCCCTCACGACCAAAATGGCCCATTTTCAAGGTCAAACGATCCCCGGAGCAGGTAAACCCCCCATTTTGCGATTTTCGTGTGCGATAGTCCATGGATTTTTTAGTGATTTGGAATTCCGACCTCATTTTTGCCAAAAAATTTCATGGAAGTCCGTTAAGACCTTAGCTATGGAGCCTGTTGGTCCTCACGGCAGAAATAACCCAATTTTCAAAGTCAAACAAGCTCTGGAGCAGGTAAACCCCTCATTTTGCCGATTTTCGCCTGATATAGTCCATGAATTTTTTGGTGATTTGGAATTCCGACCTCATTTTTGTCGAAATTTTTCATGAACGTCAGTTAAGACCTTAGCTATGGAACTAGTTGGCCCTCACGGCCGAAATGACCCATTTTCAAGGTCAAACGAACCCCGGAGCAGGTAAACCCCATATTTTACCGATTTTCGTGTGTTATAGTCCATGAATATTTTGGTGATCCAAAATTCCGACCTTATTTTTGCCGAAATTTTTCATGGACGTCCGTTATGACCTTAGTTATGGAGCCATTTGGCTCTCACAACCAAAACAACCCATTTTCAAGGTCAAACGAGCCCCAGAGCAGGTAAACCCCTCATTTTGCCAATTTTCGTGTGCTATAGTCCATGAACTTTTTGGTGATCCAGAATTCCGAACTTATTTTTGCTAAAAAATTTAATGGACATCCGTTAAGACCTTAGCTATGGAGCCAGTTGGCCCTCACGGCCAAAAACAACAAATAATGAACTTTGGGATTTATTTGGGTTTTGGAAATAATGAGTTGAATTGGTGAGTTTTAGAGTTAAAAAGGTTTATATAGTGACCCTAAGTTAACGCAGAACGACCTTACTTAATTCTAACTTAAACCGAGATTACCCAAAACACCCTCCATTTTAAGTGGGCTGCCCATAGGGATGGCAATGGGGCGGTGCGGGTTGAGCTTAACCTGCAGAATTTTTAATCCCCCCGCCCCGCCCCGCCCCGCCTCTTTTCATTTTCACCCCGCCCTGCATAATTTTTTTAATATTTTCTTTTCTAGTTATGTTTGATACTAAAAAATAAAATTCATAAAAATAAATTCATTTTTCATTAAGTTGTATTAATTTAATAGGATAGTGACTTAAAATTTTGTTTTTTAGAGGTCAATTGGGAAACATGTAAGAAATTATATTATTTTTTATTGAACAATTTTCATTTATTATCTTGAATATTTTAGTAGCTTTAATAAATAATGCTCTATCGCTCTTATAACATGTAAAAAGTTAAAATTAAGTTTGAACCCACATAAAATCACATATACCCGCAACCCGCCCCGCCCCACCCCACATTAATTTTTAAAAGACCCACTTCAACCCGCCCCGCATCCGACCCGCACCACACAACCTTAAACTTGCCCCACCCCACATAGCCTTAATTAAACCCACCCCGCCCCCATTGCCATTCCTAGTTGCCCAGGTACCACGTGGGGTCCCACGAGCCGTGGTCCCCTTCGTGGACCGTGATGAAGTGGCTTGGCAAAAGTACCATTAGCCCCACAACCCAAGGCACCTTTACGGAGGGCACCACGAGTCGTGGTGCTTGCCACGAGCCATGGTCCCTCTCGTAGGCCTTGAGGTAGTGGCTAATCCATCTCTCCTCCACCCTCACACACCCAACTCCCCTCCACGAGCCTCACACACCCAACTCTTCTCCACCCTCACACACCAAAGGTTGTGGTCTTGATCACGAGCCGTGGTGGTGGGCGTGGTAAGTGGGGCAGTGTCTACACCAAGGTAGGCTGCCCTAGCCCACTACCTTGGCCCTTGCCCTCCTTTCTTGACACTAACCCTCACATTAAGCTCTAGTTTAGACTACTAATTTCCGGGGTGTTACAAGGTACACATTACAGTTAAGGTGTCTAAGTTAATTATGCGAATAACTTTAAGAGACCGCAAATGACTTAAGCTTCTTAAATATTAACCAAACACAATTTCATAACTTGATAAATTTCCAAATAAAGTGTAATAATATTCCTAAATACGGAAAGTGTAGGAGGTAAAGTGGAAATTACTTAAGTGAGAGGGGTCAGTAATGCTACTTTCGAGGACTAGAAAGTAGAAAGAATGAGTAGAATCTATTGTATGCTTTGGAGAGTGACACTGACAGTCCATTGATACATCAATCCTCAAACTCTGAGAATGGCCTATCACTCCGACAGTTCGTCTTCCATGGTTCGTCTGAATATCGGTAAACCCTTGCTCTTTTGAATCTCCTTCCCTAGGCATTTCGGGGATTAAGAATTTGTAGTGATACTCCATATTAAGATCTAGACGAATTGATTTCCAATTCTGTCACTATACAATGGATGGGCATAAGGTGCAGTTTTAGAAGTATTACTCTTTCTTAGGTCATGAATGTAAATCTCAAAAGTTGGTTTTAGCTCACAGGTTTTCCTTTTCTCATATTCTTTCTCTGCTCTTTTTGCGTTTTCTTTCTATGTTGTGTGTAATTAGATGTTACATCATGTTAGTCTTGACACTAGTATGCTCTGCTTTTGTGTCTAGTGTTCTCATAGGGTCAATGATTTTGATGTTTAGTAGTTCAAACTTGGACAGTTCTAGATAAACTGTGCAGAAGCACAGGGTCCTAAAATACTGGTTGGTTTTGGTTACCACTTACCATAATGCACTGTGCATTCATCCATATTAGGAATTAGCTCGGAGGCCTTGTTCATTGGTATTAGCTGGTTCTTTAGTTTCTGGAAATGTTATTTATATTTCATTCTTGTCAAAAAATATATTTATTAACTTTGACAGATATCAAGTTCATGCTCCTTCATGTTGATCTTTGAGAGAAGAGACATCTATGGTCTATGTTTTCACGACTTCATATCTCCTTTCAATGTGTTTTTGCAGGGACACATATTCGTTGACAGGGACGGAAAGCACTTTCGCCATATCCTTAATTGGTTGAGGGATGGTGTAATTCCACCCCTGAAAGATTCTGAATATGCTCAGCTTCTGCGGGAGGCGGAGTACTATCAGCTCCTTGTAAATCCATTATCCTCTTCTAGTGTTTATCGTGCACTTATATATGTACTGTGTTCTAAATTACTCATATTGCCATGTGAATGTGGTCATTAAGATTTAAGGGCAGATTTTGTTTGCTTGAACCATATGCCTGTACCTTGTGGCAGTCTATGATTGGAATTACTTTTCTTAGTTTTTCAAGCCTTGGAGATACTTTTTCTGTAACTTTTTGGTGTTTCATGTAGGTGATATACTTTTCATTCATTTGCTTATGCTTCTTAAAGACCTAGGAGAATGTTATATTTAGACTCTTCAAATAGAACAGGACCAGGTTTTCCTAGATCATTGAGCTATTTGAGATATAGGTTGAGCATGCTTGAGATTTTCTTGGTTTATAAACCAATATTTCCTGAGATAGTGAACCAAAGCGCTACTTGTCATGGTTTCCAAACCATCGATATTGACACACCCACTCAATAGTTGTGCTTTATTTCTTTTGGTGAATCTTTTCTTGAATATATATGTTAAATGGAAGTTATAGAGATGTCAGTTTAGCCATATATACAAATGGTTTGGCATTTCTTGGGTAATGCCAAGATCTGGGAAGGAGTTGATGTTCAGCTGGAAGAGTGGAGCTAGAAGAAGAAGCCACAATGCGTGGAATGTAACTCCTCTTGCTCTAATGTGTGTCATTTGGAAAGAGAGGAATATGAGAGCTTTTGAAGGGGTGGAGATGAGCTTTGCTCAATTGAGAAGTAGTCTCCGATCCTTATTTTCTTTTGGTGCACCCATATAGTTCTTATTTGTATCTGTGTTGTCAAAGGCGCGCTTAAGCCCTGAAGCGAGGCTCAAAACACGTTGAGCACTTCGACTTGCTAAATGTGCGTTACAGTGTCGTCATCAAGGCTCTATGACATACTTTTTTCTTGCGAATGAGCATTTCCTGAAGAGGTGACAGTAAGACATTCATATTTCACTTTATCGTAAAACAATCAATTTCTTCGTCCATATATTTGTTATTCATGCTTATAATTATTAGACTTGGACTAAACATGTATATATATATATATATATTTGTATGTTTTCTCCATTTGCGCCTTTTCTCAATAAAACCCATGCTTTATTTGCGCTTTGTGCTTAAAGCCTCAACGAACCTTAGAGCTTTTTTGCACTTTTCGCTTCTGATAACATTGGTTTGTATAGAGGATTGGTTTGAAGTTGATAACATTGAAGAGAACCATTTTATGTAGGTTTCTCCTTTTTGATATGCCTCTTGTATACGGCCATGTTGGCCTTGTTATTATCAATGAAATCTTTTACTTGATAATTTTATTTTTTTAAATCTTCCTTTACTGAAGAGGTATGTTGTACTGAAATGTAGCTATTTTGGGAGTTATAAATATTTTCTGACAGCTAAAGTAGTTTGTGTGTCTGCGGAGTTGTTAAGATCTCTTAGTTCACCTATTTCTTTTCAGGGTCTAGTAGATGGAATTAAATCTGCCCTAAGTAAGAGGAAGGAGGATGAGGAGTTGGGTACTGAATTGACACGCATTGACATTATCAAATGCATACAGTCTGACAGAGTCAGATTTCGGGGAATTAATCTTTCTGGTCTTGATCTTTCGAAGTTGGTAATATAATCTTGATCTAGACTATTTCATTTCTTTATGTTCTTATTTGCAGATATGGATACTTGATCTAGACTTCTTGCAGTACCGTCTTGTTGTCTTAATAACTATGCTCATTTCCTCATGTAGTTTCTATGCATCATAAAGAGCTTATGCTTCTATGGGCATGATCGTCATCTCCTCATTGTTTTATGTTGTTTTTCTGTGTTTTAATAAATAAAAGAAGCAACCATTTAGTCAAAGAGGTTATGGCAAAGGACAAGTTGTCCTCAAGTAAGATATGTCTTACATTAAGAAAAAGGGAGCAATTACATGCAACTCTGTTTTCCATTTACTCCAAGAAGGGGGGAAATTAGAATACAGAGTTGATCTAATCTAGAATTGAAGGAATGTCCTGTGGCCTTGCTCCACAAATTATAAAAACACTGTTCTATTTAAGAGACTTTTTGGGATTTGAGGTTCAGGAGGAATTTTCAGTATTGGGAGGTGACTGAGCTTCAGAGACGGCTAGTTTTACTTCAAAAGCAATGTGAACCAGTCAACAAATCTGATGTTTTTAGTTGAGAATTGGGGAATAACAAAGTGTTCTCTGTCAAGTCCTTTTATGAGAAGCTCTTGGGTAGGGGGGATGAGAGTTACCCATATGCTATGGTCCGGATTCTTAAGGTGCCGAGGAAAGTATGTTTCTTCACGTGGTTAGCTACTAGAGGGGTGATTTTGACGGCAGAGAATCTTGGAAAAAGAAAGGTTTTCTGCTTGATCTGGTATTTTCTTTGCAAGGAGGCCACGAGGTTATCGGGGGATATATTCAGATGGTTTGACATTTCTTGGGTAATGACAAGATCTGTGAAGGAGTTTATGTTCCGCTGGAGGAGTGAAGCTAGAAGAAGAAGACACAAGGCATGGAATGTTACTACTTCTGCTCTTTTGTGGGTCATTTGGAAAGAGAGAAATATGAGAGCTTTTGAAGGGTGGATATGAGCTTTGCCAATTGAGAAGTAGTCTTCGATCCCTTTTTTTTTTTTGGTGCACCCATGTTGTTCCTGTTTGTATAGAGGACTGGGTGTCTTTTGGAGAGAACCATATTTTGTAGGTTTTCCCCTTTTTTGGTATACCTCTTGTAGAAAGCCATGGGCAAGATATTTCTCCTTTTCTGTGGGCAACAGGCAAATGTAGCTCATTGGGAAATGTAGATTATTCAGCAGCAGAAAAAGCTTCAGCTTTGGTAGATTGCATGACGACCTTTTCTGCTTCCCTTTGCTTCCTACAAAGGTAAATAGTCAAAAAAGTTTCCCGTAGAATGCGAGTGTTGAGGCATTCATCGAAACAAAGAGAGAGGAGCGGAGTTTGGACTTCAATCTTCATGAATATAGCATTTGGTTTTGCGATTGAGTTTGGAACTGCAGAAGGCCGAATCAAGGCTTTTCCAAAATTTCAGTAACCGAAAATCTGAGCCCTGGAAACCAATCACTGAACTGAACAACCGAAGCTACAAATATGCATAACCTAAACCGACTGAAAAAAGTGAAAACTGGTTTGGTCGTTTTTCGGATCTTACGCACACCCCTACTCTGACTTTATCCCTTAATAAAATTATTACTATGTTCCTTACAAAGGGGAAAATTCCAAAAAAGGAAGCCCATCTTGATAGCATCTGATAATGACTTCTTTGCTCTGTTTTACTGCAGTACAACCCCCCATCCCTTCTTTTTTGGCAACTTGGGAGAATCTCCCAAGCATTTGGCCATGTCAGATGTGTTGATATCATTATTCATGTAATTTTCTACAACTTTTTAATTAGTCAATGATATCTGTTCTATGTGCAGGACTTGTCATTTGTGGATTTCAGCTATGCATGTCTGAAAACAGTGTTCTTCTCACGTGCCAATCTTCAATGTGCAAAATTCAGGGTATTATTGCTCAATTAAATGTTGCTGAATCTTCAACTGCAGTTAGTGTGTAGATCACTAAGAATGTTGTACTTTTATAATTACAGTCATAATACCTTGGGAGAGTGCGCATCTAACTTTAGCAGTAAATTTCTTTTATTTACACTTGTGATAATAGTCTAGAATAATATATAATTCTGAGTAAGAACATAGTAGTACTTCACTTTCTGTGGATGAGCTACTTGTTTACAGTTTTGGAGGTTTTGTTTGATGAAGGGAGAAAAGTTCTGAATTTGATATGCTCTCACTTTAGCTTTGTTTGACTGAAAAATACTTCTAGGTCTTTCTACTTTTGCAAGATTAGGAATTATGTTTCGCAGTGTTGCAGCGGTCAACCTTAGCCGAGCGCTCAACTGGAGCTAATTGTCATGCTTCAGTCCTGTTGAGGTTATTGATGAGAGATGAGTGTCTTAGTAGCCAATTTTAGAAAAATGGCTGGACTGGGGTTTGACTAGGTTATACCAGCTAGATGAAAGGTTTGTAATCTTGTTTGGCTGCAGCATAGGAAGGAAGAAGAAGTTATGGAAATGGTTAGCTATGTTACAGGACTCTTCATTTTGTATTGAGTATCCACGTTGAATATGCATCGCACGTGTCTGCCTTGTTGGATTGATAGCTTTTGCAGATTCTCATACCTCAGTCTCAGTGATTTCTAGTCTTCTTTGCAAATTGTCTCCTTTTATGCTAAGGGGTGTTTTGCACATTATTTTTGACTAAGTGGTAGTTTGTATAACAAATGTACAAGATTGTATGCCTTATATTGGGTAAAAGAAGTTTTGGAGATAGTAAGCAATGTTGCATAGAGCCATAGACTCTTAATTTGCCTTGATATACCAATGTTGACTGGGTATGACATGGTAATATCATATTGGACTGTGTGTGGTTAAATATCATTCCTGACTCCATATAACATAATCATAAGCACACCTAAGGTTAAGGGTGTGGCCTAGTGGTCAATGAAGTGGGTTGAGAATGTCTCAGCCTTGCTAATTGTCTCATTTGGTGCTGAGGGTATTTGCAAACATACTTCACACTAAGCTGGTTGTTTCTATAAGTTAAGTGCACAATATTGCCTGTTTACTTGCAGTTAGAAAAAAAAATGCACATTTTCTTTGGTGTAGCCATTGTACATAGCTGGCAACTTTTGGTCTTCTTCAATGAGAAGTCCTTGCTTACAAATCTAGAAAAAGGATAAGGAAAAGGAAAAGGAAAAGTTAGCTTTTATGCAGTGATACTCTTAGTTGGATGGTGGTATATTCAATGTCTTTGTTGAAAAGGGACTCTAGGAACATTTGTACTTCTAAGCTCCTAACACTCCCATGACCTAGTTACTAAATAATACTATTTTTTTTCTTGGTCGTTCTTTAACTTTTGTCGCAGGATGTCGATGCCGAAGCTTCCATTTTTCACAATGCCACATTGCGCGAGTAAGCTATAGCACATAATCTCTCGGTCTCCACATCTTATGTAGATCATGCATAGTGTTTAATCATCTTAACAGTGTTTGATTTTTCAAAGATTCACCCTCTTTACATCTTCTTTTTAACAGGCTTTACATGTATGTGTGGATTAAAATTTAAGCACATAAATATTATTTTCAAGCCCATCTTTACTGTCAAGTTGCAACCTTAGTGATTTCATCTTGCCTAGGGAAGATGTGAATTTACTGGAGCAAATCTTCGTGGAGCTGTATTAGCTGGTGCTAATCTTCAAAGTGCAAATTTACAAGGTAATGATTATTACAGACTACAGAGTACCGATTTGTTCTGAAACTAAACGGTAAGAGTGATTTCTTCATGTGGAGTTCTGCACAAGTAAGACTACAATTTACAACCAATAATTTGTGTTTCTTCAAGTTTGTTGTTACTGTATTTCGAGCCATGTCCAATCTCCTTATATCCTGAGAAGAAAAGAAAGGGAGAATAGAAGAAGGTTGAGAGACTAGAGAGGGGGTGGGGGTGGAGAGGGGGTGTTGAGAGAATGAAAACAGCAAGAATTACTTGTTTCTTGGAAGAGAGGTATTCTTTGGGTGATTTTTCTAGCATCAAGCACTCCTATGGAAGTGTGCTATGTTTATGTTCTATGGTGCATCATGCATGTTTGAAGTGTTATGTGCTAGAACCTCAAATGCTTACTGTTAGACAGGTAGGTTATAATGTTTGAAGTAGGTGTATTCTGAATTTATCAACTTATCAGATAATCAACGTATCTACCTTCTTTGCTCTAAGTTGCCCGGACTCTTCACTTTCATTATAAGTTGCTGTTTTTGTTTCCCCGTTTAAATTATGATGAACGATCTGCTTGCTATCTAGATATCTATTATTTTTCTTATTATTTTTCTTCGTCTCCCTGACATTTATTATTATGATAATCTTCCTTTATTTCCATACAGATGCTTGTCTAATAGGCTGTAGCTTTTGTGGGGCGGATCTTCGTTCTGCTCACCTACAGGTTAAACTTCTAAAACTGTAATGTTTGTTGCTGTATCCTCTGTGGATCCTTTTAAATTTTTGACACTTTTACGTGTTTTCTTGACAAGATATTCTACTACAGCCCCATTCTCTGATGCACCTAAATTATATAATTCTTATTCATCTTTGATGGTAGAAAGTGAGCTTGTAATGATTTGGAATAAGGCCTAGATTCTTATCCTTTGCCTAAATCCTCTCACTTCAGTTTTACAACTCTGTTAGCATTTATATTCTGAGGCCTGTTTAATGTGCTGAATTACTGTTTATATTTATTCCCAGACAGCTGATCTTACCAATGCCAACCTCGAAGGAGCTAATCTTGAAGGTGCAAATCTGAAGGTAAAAGTTATGCATGTAATACTATAGCCTAAATTCACCCGAAGGTGGAATAATATTGGATACAGAAGCAGCTATTAAAACTATAGTCAAAAGTATTACTCTGGTGAACATGTGACTTTTGAACTATTTTTATTGCTCGTAATTCACTCATCCAACCTCAATTTATTTGTGCTTCTGCTAAAATCTTGCAAACTTTCTTTAAAAGTACTTACCCAGAGGCCCAGACTATTAAAATATTTTAATTGCTTGTAATTCACTGGAAGTTTTCTCAAATGATCATGTCATTCCATTTCTGTTAGTGTTAAGATTTCTGCTAAAATCTTACTAACTGTTCTTTTAACAGTGATTGTAAAGTACTCTATGTAAGTTTTGCTTCATTCTTGGACCACAGTTTCTTGCAACAGGAACAAGTGACCTTCCGACAGCCTAATATACTTAATTCTTCTCCGCACAGCTTCAAAATGCTTTTTTGACACAATGAAAACATTTAAGATATTATCCTAACACAATGACACATGGGCTTTCTATTTGCCTCAAAAGCGATTCCTCCTCGTGTATTATGCTAGTTATCTTGGCCTGACCTGCAGAGCTGAACAATTGAATGGTGAAGGGTCTAACCACTAAGGGGATAAAGTTTACAAGGCACGAAATGTTTAACTTGAACTGACAAGCATACCCAGACACCACCTTATAAGGCGTGCAACTCTCCATCCCTTCTGATGTGTGATGGGTTCTACATTACTTGCTTATCGATGTCACCCTAACCTTCTTTGTCTTCACCTGGACGGACCATTCCATTGTTTCCATAAGGCACTTGCAAAACCCGGTTTACTGTACCACCTAAAGTATAATGCAATAAGATCTCTTCTCTCAGTCTCAAACCAATAGGTTCTGCCAATCCCCTCCAATAACTTGAGTAAATGAGTTTCCCAAACAGTCAGAAAGATATCTCTCACCAATAATCATTTTTTTCTTGAACTTTGCAGTCAAGGATCGCTCTCTCTCTTTCTCCTTTTTTCTTTGGGATCTATAAATAGTAAGTGCAGTCATTAATAAAGGGGCACCAAGGGTTTTCAGATCCTTCTGTATTGTCAAAAAGTACAAAAAATAATGAGAAGTGAGAGTTCTATGAATGAGAAAACGACCAAACTAGTCTTTGATGTATACAAGTTGAATTATTTTGGTCCTTTATATATACCACCTTATTGATATAGTCCTTGATGTATATAGAAAGATGATCATTTTGATCCTCAGCCCTACAACAAACAGTAAAAGTAAAAAGTTCCGTTAAATTTAATTGTGGGTTACTTTAAAATTAACGCCTGACAGACCCTTTCTCCCTCAATCTTCTTTCTTTCACCATTAAAGGTATGCTCCATCTTCAGTCCACCCACCAGCCATATTCTTATAAGAAAAATAGTACACACTACACTCATTTCTTATCTCACTCCAAACAATAATTCCCAGCAGCTCCCATTTTCATATATACATAAATAAAACAAAAATTGAGACCGCTAAAACAAATGTGAACTAAGTAAATCAGATGATACACTCCATTGCTCCTCCCAGGAAAACTCCATAAACCAACTCTCTTCAACCTTTAACCAACTAGTCTCTCTTTTTATAGCTAGATATGGGAAGAATATAGCTTTCTTTTTGTTTTGTCCTTTTTAAAACTAATGATTGATATACAAAATGTTACCTTTATCAAAAAAAAAAAAAAAACTAATAGTCTTTTCATGTATTGTTTTATTTCGTTGTTCAAATAGAAGGGTGAAAACTGAACGGACAGAGGTTGAAAATCGATATCTTAACAATATTCTTTGAAAATTGAAGAGATTTTTGTGTGTCAAAAAGGATTTTGGTAATGAAAAGAAGAATAAACCAATTGAAAATTGCAGCAGAATTGGCGTAAGAAAGACGATTGAGTAGAAGGGGTCTGCCACTTGTCAATTTCGAGGCACCCACAATTAGTTTAACAGAATTTTTCATTTGTACTATTAGTTTTAGGGTTAAGAATCAAAATGATCATCTTTTTATATACATCAAGGATTATTTCAATAAAATAAGTATATATAAAGGACCAAAATAGTTCAACCCCTAAACATCAAGGACCATTTTGGTCGTTTTCTTTACTATGAACCATACAATAGCCTACTCCTCTAAAGATCAGATGAAATGAGTCAACTACTCTTATTATATTTCCTTCTGAATCCAAACACGAGTCTATTTCCATTATGCCTCTTAATTGATTTTCCACTACTTATTCCAGGGTACGAAGTTAACCAATGCAAATCTGAAGGGTGCAAACCTTCAAAGAGCTTATCTTCGGCATGTGAATCTTCGTGATACAGTAAGTCATATTACCACTGCCAATCAGTTGGGCTTTGTTATTGCCTACTCATCTATCCTTGTAACTTTTATTATATGGAGAATGACTTGTTCCTTTCTATTCATCAAGACAAGATACTTATACAAATACATATGCTTCTATGTAAGGAAAACTAATCAAAGTAAATCAACTAAGAATCTACTCCTATAATTAAATTAGCTATATATGGAAGATATAATATTTACACCTATTATATTCTATAACACTCCCCCTCAAGCTGGAGCATAGATGTTGATCATGCCCAGCTTGTCACAAAGATAATTAACCCAAGCTCCATTTAACGCCTTTGTGAACAAATCAGCTAGTTGCTCTCCTGTCTTTACATAACCGGTGGAAATCAAGTTATCTTGGATCTTCTCACGAATAAAGTGACAATCTACCTC
>JAJOOH010035151.1:0-10616 GCA_029582605.1 Solanum gracilifrons
ATTTCAAATTTCATACCAAATTAAAACACTTTTCATACATTTCTTCAAAAATCTAAATAACTTTTTTACACATTAGTGAACACACTTTCATACCAATTACATTACATTTATACTACCAAATTCATTCAACATTTTACATTTAATTTATATTTTCAAAAAAAGAAAACAGTAATCAATATTACAATTTTACTATACCTACTTAATCTACAACGATAAAACTATTTATATTTTGTACATTTATACTCAAATCTTTCATATGTTGCGCCTATTTCTCACGAAATCATGGTTTTGACAGTATACAAATTAATCAAACAAAAAAAAAAACTTACCAAAACGTATTATGAACAAAATTAACAAAAACTTATTATGAACAAAAATTAACAAAAACGAATTTTGACCAATCACTAAACAATAATAAATACTAACCTGAAGGATCCCATCTTCCACCATGTTTAATTAATATTGATACGTAGTTGTCCATCACAATAAAATCAAGATTTTTCAAAGAAAAAAAAAACTTCAATTACTCGACAGTGAGAAGATTTTTGGCAGAAAATTGAAGAGAGAGAAACGTTGAACAAAAAAAAAGGATAAAATCAGAATTTTTAATTAAATTTAACTAATTTGAGTGAATTAAGGAAACTAAATATTCTTAATAAGTTTGAAATCCTTAATTCGTGCTAATTAGTAACTATCTACATTCAATTCAAATTAAATTAACACCCCTATTTCTGTTTTTTACCTTTTTGCCTTCAAAAATGTTTTTTTTTGTTTTTTTAATCTTTTTTTTAAAAAAAAAACAAATGTTTCAATTATTAAAAACAACTTTTTTTTTTTTAATAAATTGTTAGAACCTGAAATTTTTAATGTTACAACTTGAAAGTTTAAAATCTACTGCTATAACTTGAAAATATTAATATAATATATGTCATATATGAAATTTTCACTTTTATTTTTATTCATGATGGAGTGATGTTTTTACTATAATACTAGTAAGTTTTATTGATTATTTTCTTTTAGGAGGGTAAATTGTATAGTATGATAATAATATATTTTTAGAAATAAATTTTATTTTCAATGAGCTTCTTCGGAAACAACAGAAACTCGTGTAGGCAATAAGACCAGAAGCGTGGTATATCTCCAACTTCATCTATATATAAGTTTGTTGTCTTGTGTACAAGTTAGACAAAGACCAGAATTCCAACCTCAATTTTAGACTTACATTGATGTTTTACCTCTCATTCCAGTAACATGGAAATCATCAAGAGAAATAGACGAAAATACTTATTAATCAAACTTGAGTTACAAACAAATAAGGAAAAGTTGCAAACGCAGACCTTAGGCAGGCACCCCTCCAAAGTGCAATAGAGGTCACAAGCCTAGGCCATTGGTCTTATTGATCGCCCATTGACCCGTACAGATAAGTATGTTATCAAGTAAGCTCAGCCCATTATTAATAATACTGCTTTTGCTCCTTTTTTCTCTTAGGTGCCAATGTGGGAGAATTACTCAAAATGGGATTACTCTCTTTAACTTTCATTTTGGAAATAGGAAAAGAAAAATTAAGGTAGCCTATATTCAAACACTGTAATGTAATACACATGCTCATATTCAGAATCCAAACAAAGAATTAAAAACATTCAAGAAGCATCAAAATCAAGTTCAGAAACAACAACTATCTGGAGAACAATTGAAATAAATTTATTCGTATGCCTTAGCTTAAAAATTTCTCTTTGTCCCACATCGGCAAAACATTGAGCTGGAGATGCTTTTTAAGTGAAGACACAGAGTAGAATGAGGATGATTGTACCACTGTATCATTCCTTTCTAAGGAGACAGAAAACCAAGTCTACTGAATGAATCATGACTCATTAGACCAGAGCGTGATTAATAGTACTCATGGCCTCTTAGGTCATGGCATCATAGATGATCGTCTATGAACTCAGCTCCGATCATGGGATTGGGATGGTCTAATGTCTGTCTGATAGACTTCAAAACTTTTGTTTGCTTTCCATGGCTGTTGGGCACAGAGCAGCTGAGATATTCACCATTTTTACAGAAGGATGACTTTTCTTGGAAACAAAAATCTGTATGAATTAAGGGGTCGTTTGGTTACTGATTATAGTTATGCAGGGTTTAGTTATGCGGGTATTAACTATTACAATACATGAATTATTAGTTGAATATTGAATTTGTTGTAAATTAGTAATATATATTATTAACAAAATAATAATACATGTTAATTAAATATGTGGAATTTATTTAATAATATATATTGCTACTATTCGATTAGCTATGTGCCGTCAAAATTCATACAACCAATTTCTAATATTAATAAAATATTCACATTTACATAAATAAATACAAACTGTACGTACATATATATATAGAAAGAAATAAAAATTGTTTGTATATAAAAACAAATAGAAAAACAAACGTAGTAAGGAAAACTGTAAAATTCTCAATTAAAAAAATTAATAGGGTAAATATGTAATTTATCATTTTAATACATGTATAACTAATACTCACATAACTTATTCCACCTATTACGTGCATAACTTATACATAGATTCCCTCATAAGTTATGTTGGTATTAATTATGTAAGACTACAAAAAATGCAATCAAACACCGTATAAATAAATACATGAATAACTTTTATACAACATTTAAAATCGTACCAACCAATCATGGTATAACTTATATTGACTTTTATAGCTAATACAAACCTTCTACCAAACATATTAAAGCTAATCACGATCAAGTAATGTAAAAAATTATATTAACATTTTCAAGTTTTTATGTTCAAAATCACGATCAAAATTTAAATCTCAAAATTCTAACTTTGCATAAATTGGAGCAGTCGAAGTATTAATTTTGCTTTACGAGATTTTTGATCTTTTGAATAACTTATGTGAGCATTTTTACGTTGGATACTTAAGTTTTTTGTTGTGAAAATTACAAAAGTGTACATCTTAAAACTTTAATTAACCTAAAATCAATATATAATTACACAAATAGTTTTTAAATTACATAGATGACAAAATAATTTATTTTTTGTATTTAAATAATTTTTTATTTTATTTTCTCTATCCTTTTCGGTTTACTCTCTAATACTTTTTGTTTACGTGCCTTTTTATGTGGAGCATAATTAGGGTATTAAATATTATCTCTCCTAATACAAACCCATTTATTTGTTTTTGTTATTTAATTCTATGCGGTTAATGGCTTTTTTTATAGGGATCATAATTATTTGCTTCCCTTTTTGATAAAAAATTTCATGTTACCAATAAAAATGGTATAGGTTCCTAGGTGATTCATAGTTCCAAGTAAAAACATTATTTCTAATGCCTTAACCATATTCTTCTCATCAGATTTCAAACCCTCCATCTTCATTTGTTCATATCGTTTGAAGAACAAAATTCACTAAATCAGTTCTTCTCTTTACCAGTGAATTCACCATAATTAACCAGTTTGATGGATAAGACTCTCCGTAAGAGCCCTAGGCTTAATAAACATGCAATGAGTGTTAATAGTTCGTCGATCATATGCTCAAGACCATCGTATGAGTTGAATGCGTTCACACAATCATCTGTCAACACAATCTCTAACAAAATCAATGAGTGTACTGTTATTGATTCATCCTTTAAAGTTCAACAAAAAACTAAACTTGTTGGTGATAGTAAGTTGAAGGGTAAAGAAAAAGTGTCTGAGGGAAATTTTTCTCATGATAGTGGTTTTGAAGATGAAATCCCTCTTGTTAGGGGTAAAGAGAGTGTTTGAGGGAAATTTTGCTTATGGTAGTGACTTTGAAGATGAAATTTCTCTTGCTAAAAGATTGAGAGTAAACAACGATGTGTGTTTAAAGGTAATGTTTTTACATCTGATTTATGATTATGTTTATCTTTGTGACATGCAAGTTTAGATTTTTTTTCTTTCTGGAAATATAATTGTGACATGCTAGTATTTTTTTTTATTCCGTAAAATGTTGCTAGTGGATCAGGGAGCATTGTTTCAAAGCCTTTATATCCTAAAGGGTCAAGTTCGACTATAAAGAAGAAAAAAGTTGATTCAACCGTTAAAGATATTTTTTTTAATTTTGTTTGTTGCAAATCATTAATTATTATACTTAACATCTTCTGAATATTATTTAGATAAAGAAGAAACAATCTAGGTGGTGTTCGTATGTCAATATGAATGTTTTAGTTGATATAACAGATCGGCTTACTAAAATTGATTGTGTTCATTTATTTAAAGAGTCAGTATTTGATTTTTTGTTAGACTTACCAATTCTGAAAGTTCAACCTCAGATCATTAGAAGTTTGGTACATTATTTGTCTAACAATCGAGATGACATGTTTGTTTTTAATATAAATGGAAAACAACTTCATTTTGGTCTTAGAGAATTTAGAACAGTTACTGGTTTTAAGTGTGGTGGGCTTATGGATTTTGACCATGATCCGAACACTACATCAAAGCTCTTTTCTCGTTATTTTCCAACTGCTAGCGATAAGGTGCTGAGTTTATAAGGGTTTTCAAAGAAGATGGATTGATTGTGGAAGAGAACCTTTTTAATATGTCGATGATTTATTTCATCAGTACATTCATATTGTCATCTCCATCAAAATATTCACATATCCCAAAAGATCATTTTTTATGTGTAAAGTCCAGATAATACCTTTCGTACCCTTGGGGCAATCAGTCATTTTTCAATTTACAACATTTCGAGTCAAATGGCAACAGATCCTGATTATGTGAAGGATTCTCACTTGCATTGCAAATTTGGTTCTATGAGTGTTGCAATAAAGTTGACGCGTCAATTGCAATTCGTTCATCCAAAAGAACTCCTCACATATACAATTGACCAAATCGTGTTGAGGATTTGGAATTATTTCAATTCCTTCATATTCTTCAATATAACCATCCAAAACTGGATCCATGTCAGTCAAACATAGTGTGTTGGATCTCAAAATTTCTTGTCTTGTTGTTTAGACATTAGTTTGGTACTCAATGGATTCCATAACTTTATCCACACATGTTACACCTAAATGATATTTTGAAAAGAAATTAGAATTGCATCTCTTTTGATCTAAATAAATTTGGACACCCACATCGTTATGAATCTCCATTGGTGGAGAAGGATTACTCACGAAATACTTGAGTTCCAAATGGTCGTGTCCACACCCAATTGTGAAGATATAGTAGTAATCAAGCCTTCGTATTTGGTGTTTGCATCATACATCACTCCTTCAATATCGTAATCCACGTAATTACCTGTATAAAATTACAAATTCTTAATAAATTTAAAAAATTAGCAGAATGAATTTACTACATTCATCCAATTAAATAGCTTGATAGTTACATTGGTATTCGATTATATATAAGACAGTTATTAATATACTTTAGTAATGAAAATGTTGGTCAATTACTAAAGTATATCAATAACTGTCTTATATACTATTGAATACCAATGTAACTACCAATTTGTTTAAATTGATGAATGTAGTAAATTCATTTTGATTTTTTTTTAATTTATTATGAATTTGTAATTTTATACAGGTAATTACGTGAATTACGATATTGGAGTGACGTATGATGCAAACACCAACTACGAAGTCTTGATTACTACTATATCTTCATAATTGGGTGTGGACACGACCATTTATCATTTGAAACTCAAGTATTTCGTGAGTAATCAATCTCCACCAATGAAGATTCATAACGCTATGAGTGTCCAAGTTTATTTAGATCAAAAGAGATGCAATTCTGATTTCTTTTCAAAATATCACTTATGTGTAACATGTGTGGATAGAGCTATGGAATCCATTGAGTACTAAACTAATGTCCAAACAACAAGGCAGGAAATTTTGATATCCAACACACTATGTTTGACTGGCATGGATCCAGTTTTGAATGGTTATATTGAAGAATATGAAGGAACTGAAATAATTTCAAATCCTCAACACAATTTGGTCAATTGAATATGCGAGGAGTTCAATTGGATGAACGAATTGCAATTGACACGTCAACTTTGTTGCAACACTCATAGAACCAAATTTGCAACGCGAGTGAAAATCCTTCAAACTTCACATAATCTAGATATGTTGTCATTTGACTCAAAATGAAATGCCGTAAATTGAAAAAAGGACAGATTGCCCCAATAATACTAAAGGTACTATCCGGACTCAACACATAAAAAATGATCTTTTGAAATATGTGAATATTTTGGTGGAGATGACAATATGAACGTACTGATGAAATAAATCATCGACATATTAAAAAGGTCATCTTCCACAATCAACCCATCTTCTTTGAAAACCCTTATAAACTTAGATTTCAGCACCTTATCGTTAGCATTCGGAAAATAACGAAAAAGGAGCTCTGATGTAGTGTTCGAATCATGATCAAAACCCATAAGCCCACCACACTCAAAACCAGTAACTGTTGTAAATTTTCTAAGACCAAAATGAAGTTCTTTTCCATTTATATTAAAAATAAACATGTCATCCCGATTGTTAGACAAATGATGTACCAAACTACTAATGATCTGAGGTTGAACTTTCAGAATGGGTAAGTCTAACAGAAAATCAAACAGTGACTATTTAAATAAATAAAAACAATTAATTTTAGCAAGCAGATCTATTATATCAACAAAAACATTCATATTGACTTATGAACACCACCTGGATTGTTTCTTCTTTATCTAAAAAAATATTCATAAGATGTTAAGTATAATAAAAAAATAATGAATGATTTGCAGCAAACAAAATTAAAAAAAATACCTTTAACGATTGAATCGACTTTTACCTTTTCTTTATAGTCGAACTTGACCCTTTAGAATTTAAAAGCTTTTAAACAATGCTCCCTAATCCACTAGTAGCATTCTACGGCATAAAACAAATACTAGCATGTCACAATTATATTTCCAAAAAAAAAAAAAAAAAAATCTGAACTTACATGTCACAAAGATAAACACAATCATAAATGATATGTAAAAACATTACTTTTAAACACGCATCGTTGTTTACTCTCAATCTTTTAGCAAGAGAAATTTCATCTTCAAAGTCACTATCATAAGCAAAATTTCCCTCAAACACTTTCTCTTTACCCCTAATAAGAGAGATTTCATCTTCAATGTCACTCTCATGAGGAAAATTTCCCTCAGACACTTTTTCTTTACCCTTCGACTTATTATCACCAACAAGTTTAGTTTTTTGTTGAGCTTTAAAGGATGAGTAGGGTT
This sequence comes from Solanum gracilifrons, assembly GCA_029582605.1. Taxonomy (NCBI): domain Eukaryota; kingdom Viridiplantae; phylum Streptophyta; class Magnoliopsida; order Solanales; family Solanaceae; genus Solanum; species Solanum gracilifrons. Next base: position 7,242 of record JAJOOH010035151.1, read on the forward strand.
AATCAATAACAATACACTCATTGATTTTGTTAGAAATTGTGTTAACAGGCGATTGTGTGAACGCGTTCAGTTCATACGATGGTCTTCAACATATGATCGACGGACTATCAACACCCATTGCATGTTTATTAAGCCTAGGGCTCTTACGGGGAGTCTTATCCATCGAACTGATCAATTGGTTAACAATGGTGAACTATGGTGAATTCAGTGGTAAAGAGAATAACTGATTTGGTGAATTTTGTTCTTCAAACGATATGAACAGAGGAAGATGGAGGGTTAAAAATCTATTGAGAAGAATATGGATGGTTAAGGCGTTAGAAATAATGTTTTTACTTGGAACTATGAATCACCTAGAAACCTACACTATTTTTATTGGTAAGATGAAAAGTTTTATAAAAAAAAGAAGCAAATAATTATGATCCCTATAAAAAAGCCATTAACCACATATAAATTAAATAACAAAAACGAGTAAACGTGTATATATGGGTATGTAATAGGAGAGACAATATTTAATAATCTAATTATGCTCCACATAAAAAGACACGTAATCAAAAAGCATGAGATAGTAAACTGAAAAGGAGAGAGAAAATCAGAAAAAAAAACAATTTATTTAAATAAAAAAAAAAATTTTGTTATCTATATAATTTTAAAACTATTTGTGTAATTATTTATGAATATATTGATTTTAGGTTAATTAAAATCTTGAAATGTATACTTTTGTAATTTTCACAAAGAATTATACATAAAAATGTGAACCCAAATTATTTAATGAACAAACCAAACAAAAAGTCATTGAATAAAGCAAAAATATGAGATTCAAGGAGATCTTAAGCAGTCCAAAAAATGAAGTAAACAAATATATACATAAAAAAGTCATTCGAAAAGACTATACAGCACAACATAACAAATACTGATAATAACTAAAATGAACAAATACGACCTAAACAAAATAGTGAATAAAGTTTACCATAAAATCTTAAAACCGGCCAGATCTGAAGTCGATTAGTGATTGGGGTTTTCAGCTACGCTGGAATTGAAGCATGGGTCACTGGTTGTTTCGTCTCTGAGCTCCGCCGGAGTTTGAAATGGGTAGAAGATTAGTTGGGTTTTTTTTTCCGCCTGGTTGCTGCTCAACGGTGGGCCTGTTGCTTCGCTGATTGTTTGTGAGCTCGGAGCTCATACCTCTGTTAGCCACATCGATTCCGCTGGAGGAAGACAGAGGCAACAACAACTTGGTTTGTGTTATTCACTGGTTTGTTGGTGATCTGGAAGCTCGGGGTTTCACCGGAGATGGAGCTATTGTCGTTAGTTTGGCTGAAGTACCTGTAAAAGCAAACAAAAGATCGAAAAACAAAGGGAAAGGGGAAGGTGCTGTTGTTGTTCGCTGGGGTTTGGGGGTCGCTTGGTTGCTGTTTGCCGCTGGTCGGAGTTGGTTCGCGAGCGGTTTGCTAGAGCCGTTTCTGGTTTAGAACTCAAAATCGATGTTCGCCGGAGCCACTAGTTCGAGGGAGGTCTGGTGGCTGCTATGGTGTTTTCCAGTGGCAGTGAGGAGAATGGAGGTAGGGTTTTGGGTGATTTCTCCGGTGGTCGCTGGTTGGTTGTGTGGTTGTTTTGCTACTATTGGCGTCGATTTTAGGTGGTTGGTCTGGTAGGAGCGATGGTGACTGTTGAGGTCTGGTAAGGGACGGTGGTCGGGGAAGATTGAGCAGTGAGCGCGAGGGAGAAAGGGATTTGGGTTGCCAGAACTTTGCGGATTCCGGGTGGTGGCAACTGGAAAACTAATGAATAGTAAAACCCTTTTGGGAATAAAAATCTAAAAATATTTAACCCTAATCTAAAAAAATTTCACCTTTTTAACTTAATGATCAAGCTATTGCTTTTAAATAGAAAATTGAAAATCGTCTTAGTCATTATCTTGAAATTGTGACCCAAAATTACCGATTAATAAAATATTTATGTATGAAATTTTATCCATATTTAACTGTATTTTTATATTACACTAAAAATACAAAAATGAATATTAATAAAAATAACAAATAAAGTGAGTATTAACAAATACAACAAATAAAGTGAATGAGGTGTAAAAAATGTAATTTAACAAAAATAATGACTTGATCAAATCGAACAAATATTTACAACATATTCAACTAGTTGTTACAAAAATAATATAATCAAAATTAACTGATAAAAATCCTAATATTTTGAGAACTAAGGATAATTATCAACAAATTGCATTAAAATCGTAAAATATGTACTTTGAACTATTTAACGAATGAAATGCTAAAAAGTATTAACTTCAAAAATATCGGATCAAAATTTGGTGTCAACACTACTGACATGACTTCATCGACACCCTAAGACATTTAAACTCTGTGTTATGATATCAAGTTTGTCACGACACAGACCTACACCCTGAAAGTGGCCGACACTCAAGAATCATTGTTGGTCCCCAAGGGACCCTCATCCTGACTACAAGCGAAAAACTAATTCAAGCAATAATAGGCTTAAAACTGAATTAAATCCATTAAACTCAAATATTCAACTCATAAAGTCTGGAAAATACTTAATAATAATATTATAGTTTGTAAAACAACTCAAGGAAAAGTAAATACTAAAAGATTCATCAACTTTATATATCTATGAAGCCTCTAATACTAAGATAGGTGTCGGAACAGAACCCGCGATAACTTAACAAAACAAGAAAATAAGTGTAAAGCCCTCCAGAAAGTAATGGGGCTCACCAAAGCTAGCTGAGATGCAAGTGGTATCAACGAAGTGCATCATAAAAAGATGTAGGTCGAATGACATCAATACATTGAATGTATGAGTATGCAATGAGAACTGAACTGACAAGACTGGAAAAGTACTCTTCTCAACTCAACTCATTACAAAAGCATTAAAAAAATATTTGCATGTTTAAATCTTCATAAATAACAGCTATCAACTTAAGATTCAAATTCTGAATTCGCCTCAATATCTCTAACTCACATACACACACACTTTTCATACTGTTTCTTGAACCCAACCCACCATCAATAGTTCAACGACAAAAAATATTTGACACTAAATTGTGTATACTCCAATTTAAACTCCCAGAAGTTTGTTAGCCATAATTTTCACATAATTAAAACATTATGTGTTTGATCGAATTCATTAATTTTAGTCTAAATTTTTTATTTGTCTTGATGAATTTATTTAAATATGTAATAATTATTAAATTAAAATCGAGCAACGTTAAAGATTGATCCGAATTCTGAACCTAGTCATAATCAAGCTTCAAATTCTAAATTTGCCTCATACCTCTAACTTACATATACATACACACACTCGTCTTACTCTTTCTTGAACCCACCCCCACCCCCCCCCCCCCCCCCC